>CAEFZX010016468.1:0-34715 GCA_903066825.1 Alfaro cultratus | reverse complement strand
TCAGTCACCTGAAATGGTTTTCACTTCACAGGTGAGCCCTGTCAGGTTTTTCTACAATCTAATCTACAATTTTCATAGTCATGAAAATAAAGAAAACCATTTGAATGACAAGGTGTGTCCAAACCTTTGGTCTGTACTGTATATAGATCTTAAAAAAGGATAAACATATTTTATGAAGCCCACATATCCGTGTTAATCATGTTTTTATTAGTTTGACAGAACATTGAAATTCAAAATGTGTTATCTTTAGCTGTAACAAAATTATCACAATTAACAAAAACATAGGTTTGAAATCTTCAGTTTGTGTAATTAATCTATATAATGTGTTTTATTTAGTGACTAGAGTTATTGAAATAAACTTTATGAATAAAATCTAATTTATTGAATATTATAGTATATACAGTACACATACTCATCCTTATATGACTGAATGGTTACAAAAAAACACTTTTTTAACCAATTAATGTTTCTCAACAGAAAAGCTGACGAATTCAGACTAAACAGTCTGAATTGTCAATAGGGTTGAGGTTGGGTTTATTCCAGAAGCTTGATGTTAAGCTGTTTTCCTTTTTCCAAAAGTAATTGTTCCAATAATGTTTGGTTGGAACACCTACTCTTGTTAAACTTTTTCTCAACTGACCAAAACTGTTACACAAAGCGAAATTGTTAAGAGTGGCCCACAACAACTCAGCAACCTCGAGAACTTGAGCTGATCATAAACTGAGAACACAGTGAGTTTCATTTCAACAAAAACTAAAAGGGTGCCAACAAAGAGGGAAGCTTTTGCTCCACAATAAAACCCTTTAAGCTTGACTTAAGCTAGAAGTTATTCACACAGGCAGTCCATCTATGTTCTAAGAAACATTTTATGATCAGAGGAGATAGAGACTGAGTGTGTTGGCCTCAATGACAAGAAGAAATTTTAGAAAAGTCAAGGTGAGGTTATCAAACCTACAAACATTGTGCTAAATATTAAGCATGCTGGTAATAGAATCATGCCGACCTGCAGTCTTGCTGCTGGTGGTAGCAGCGCAGCGGTGGATGAAATAACAAACCAAGACCACATGCAGCTTCTTTCTATCCCCCCAACAGTTAAATGGTTATAACATGGACAAAAATGTGTGTTTTGAACAGACAATGATCCCAAACACATTAAATGTTTGGTTTTGGAATGAACAAAGCAGTCTAGCGTAAAGCTTCTGGATTGGACCTAAACTCAAATCAATGAACTGTGTTTAAGTGGTGTGACCCTGTTGCAAGAAATCAAATAATAGAATTTATCACTTCTCATAATAAGAGAAGTTAAATACCCAGCCAAAAATTATGAAAAAACTTGATGTCTACAACTCTCTGCACCTTGCTAAGCAACATTGAAGCAAAGATTGGTGAATATAAATGTATATTTATGAGACTGTATGGATGATTGTGTTTCTCTTAGAAAAAAAAATAACTCTAGTTTTTAAAATTAAGTGAAGTTGCTTATTGTGCAATCTTGCCACCATAAAAAAAGAATACCTCAAATGCATCTTGAAAAGCCAATGAGTGCATGTTAACGTTTGACAGGCACATCTCCATACCTCCAGGTCTGCTTCCTCATCCACACTTTGGATACTTTGGAATGCCACAGTGTAGATCTCCAGAGCCTTGGCATGGAAAGACATTTCCACCGTCACAAATTCACCAAAGATTTTCTATAAGAGAGGAAGACACAGATAAGATCAACAGAAAAGTGCGAGAGTGAGGTGGAGCGGTGTGTTGACTGACAGGAAACAGGGCAGGGAAGCTTGTAGTAAAACAGGAATAGTTTTCAGGCAGCTAAAGATGAGCCTGTGTGTGGGCAGACTCTGGAGACTATACTGGTCATTACTGTCTGGTTTCAGTTTACTGTTCCCCTCTGCTTCATAGAAATAAAATAACCTGAACAATAATTGAAGTAGAGGACCTTTATGTCCTGGATCTTCTGTCGCTCAAACTCATCTATAGTTTCCTCCAGCTGCTTGGTGGTTCGTGTGGCATCCATGGTTGCTCTTTGAAGCTCAGTTTCAGCCTGGGTGCAAGAAAATCCATATAAGCACTAAAAGACAATAAACACGTATGAAACTCTCAAGGAATTAGCATTTTAAATGTTCTTCCACTGAAGTGGAACAAAGAATGAACTTTGTAAGAAGCAGTGGAGAGTAATGAAGCGGGCAGATATCATGGGGCAGACCTGAGACTGAAAGTTTAATTAAGGAAACACAAAAAAATTTGAATTTTACTTTATTAGGTGAATGCTAAACAAGGAAAATGTGCTTCACAGATGAAGCACTTATAATTAGAAATAATAATTAGCTGCTATTACATGACTGTTTCTTTGTGTTTTTGATCAAGAACTAGAGAAACAAAACAAGGATACAATGATTTGTCTGTCTGAAGGGTTTCTAAGTCTGGTCTTCTCGAGTTGAGCCATCTGTTTGGCTTCTCTGTCTCGGGCGCTCTGTGTTGCCTTCAGATCCTCCTGCATAGACACGAGACATTTTTCTCATGATTTCAATCAGATAAAATGTTAAACTGATGAGGTGAGCCACAGAAAATGTGCAACATTTGCAACTCACATAAGGTTAATTAACCTAGTAAGATTGCCACTAGACATGGGCAGTTATCAAGGTATAACAAGACTTAAAAGGTCATACATTACCACGGCTTAAGCGTTATTTTTATACAATGCCAGAAAATGTGCTGAAATTGCCATGAGTCATAAATATAGCATAAATATAACATAGCGAATCATTTATTTACTCTTGTACCATACAAGTAAAACAAGTTTTTACTGTTTTACTTGTCTCTTCCAGTCACAGATCTTTCGTCTGTACTTGCTAATACGGGGTTGAGACAAGTGGAGCTGACTATCAAGGGTACCTAATGGGTTTGCATCACTTTATCACTGAAACAATACTGCCCTCTTGCAGCCATGCAAGGCCATTGACAGGAACTATAGTTGTACAACACCGTCCAGTGGCCTTTCTTAAAAAAATTAATTCACACATTTTAATTGTGCAGCTATGTTGTTTAGTTCAACTTTAATCAGTGTTCATCAACCTTTCATCTGTGACCCTTACCCTTTTACGTTTCACCACAGCTCCATAGCTTTTTAATGGCTCTATGACTCTGGCCTCAAGTCTTTCCACCTATAACGTGATTTACATGTTAGATTTGGTCAAACACGTCATTTAAGTGTGACTTAAATATCATGAAATGTAACTGAAAATCAACCTCAGCTTGGCGGTAGTCTTGAATCTTGGCAAGGTGCTCTGCAAACTGCTTCATCCCCCTCTTTAGGTCTGGCGTCTCCGTGTCGGCGTACAAGCCAATTTCCCGGACAAGAAGGTCTGCTTTGTCTCGCAGCCGGGCTGTTTTGCGGGCGTAGGCAGCAAACAGTTGGCACATATCTCCAAAGTGTTTCTCCACTTTGGTTATGTTCTCCTGGATCTTCCTCGTCTGGTTATCTCTTGAAGGTCAGAATGAATTAGGTCCAATTAATGAAAACACAGCTCACACAAACACATTTGAGACATTTTTATTTTGTTAGAGCGCATTGGTGAATAAACAGAATCATAAAAACAAAAGAGCTCACAAGACAAGTGGTGGTGAAGTTTAGAGCAGAGTTAGGTTATAGAACAATAGACCAACTTTTGAGCATCATGTGGAAAACTGTTCAGTACATCATCTATAAAGTTCGGAGTATGGCATGACTTCAAACCTACCAAAGCAAACCAATTAAACAGCCTAGGCAAGGACAACAATAAACAAGGAAGCAGACAAGAGGATCATTCCCCCCACAAATCTGGCCTTTGCACTCATGTGTTAGAATGGCCCAGTCAAAGACCAGACCTATTCACTTGAGAATCTGCAAGACGGTTTTTCGATGTGCAGAGATAGTGGAGAGAAAAACCCAAAATATTGCAATAACAGATGTTTCTATAAAATTCATTTTCAGATTTAGTTAATATATAACATAATTTTCCTTCAACTTCATGAAAAATATGGGCTACACTGAGGTTTAAGTCTGTAATTTCGCAAAAATGTGAAAAACGTTAAAGGCCCACAGATATAGAATGAATGCCGCAGCCATAGAATAGATTTTACGATCAGAACATTTATACCAACTGTAAACAAGATCCCTGCATCATAGACACATTGAGGACATAACGTTATGGATTTCCAGATTATTAGAGAAAAACAATCAACTCATTTAGACACGTAGACAGTAGATAAAGATATTTAACAATATAATTCAGCGAGAAGTCAGTAAAAACGTTCAAAAATAATTTAAGCTATCCTAACTACTGAGCTATATCACTGCTGGTTTTGAGCTTGATTTTGTTCGATTAACTTTCGTTCTAATTTATTCTAAATATCCTGATAAATGAGTTTTACCTGGCTCTCGCATCCGGCGTGCGACTCATCTCCGCAGACAGAATAAAAACGGTTTACAGGAACGTCCACTCGCTCCTTGCTAGCTAACGAGCAACTAGCTAGGTTGAACGCCAATCGGCGGTTTCCATGGAGTCACTAGTTCATTTCCGCTTCAAAGTTGCATTCTGGGAAATGAGGTCTTTGACTCCTTTTGAGATTTCATTACGTTTATCAGGGAGTTACTTGTTTTTTTTTTAATTTACAAAATCAGTCATCACTTTATTTGTTTTAAAATAAGATGACTCATCAGGATTTGTTTATGTTGTTCTGCACATGCTTAATATTCTAATTAGATTTAATTTAAAGGGAAATTTTTGGCATTTCTTTCAATACATCTGTGAAAATATCTGCTTTTAGTGTTATAAAAACGGGACAGACCGAGATAAATCACTTAAGAACGAGTCCTTCCTTTAATGTGACATGTATCCTGTACAACTCAATAAAAAAGCAAAGGGAAATATTTGAATGGAAAAACTACAAATAAGGTTGCTTTACCATAAACAGCCTTACCCTTAAATCTTAAGCACTAATTTTATTACGGTGCAATCTTCATCTTCCCATCAAAGACTTGAATTTGGAACTGATTCTAATTTCCTCTAACTGGACTAAGGCTCTAGTTTCAACAATAATAATAATAATAATAATTCTAATAATTTTAATAATAATAATAATAATAATAATAATAATAATAATAATAATAATAATAATAAAAAGACGAGTGTGCATGGTGGAGCAGTGTCCTGTGTTGTTTTTGCATTAAACATACATATTACCTTCAAATGTTTTATTTTGTTGTTGTTGATTTTTTTTTGTTTTTTGGTGAAGACAACCACATCTGCAGCGTCAAGAAGATTTTAGGCAACCATTTTATTTTAGTTTGGTATTTCCGCTCAGACAAAGCAATCTTTAAATTCCAACTTGATCTGGTTAAACATTAATTTTAATTTAAAATCTGTAGCTATTTTGTCACTGTTTCTCTTTCATATAACTCTGAATAAGTAACAAAATATGTGTGATTTCTGAATATTCAGATCCCATCAACAGAGTGGGGTGTTTAAATCACTCAAAATTGTGATACATTGCAATACAGGAGCCCAGAAATTGTCTGTTTTAGACTATCTTGTTGCCAAGACTAGATATTGTGATCGCTGAAATAAATGGGAGCATCATTGTAATTCCCTCCTCCATGTTTGGGAATGCATGAATGTCACCAGCTGCTACATCTGCTCCTCTGTGGAAAACGTCCAAAAACCTTAATTATCGTGCTTAATCATCCGTGGGATTGAAGCAGGGGAGTTTCCACTGTAACAGATTGGAGATGTAAAACAAGGCGATTGCATTGAGGTGTGTGCCTGAAATCCCAAGGGAGCCCAGCTTATACTTTCAAATGTGGCTGACAGTACTATAGATAACCTTTTTTTATAAGCTCTTTATGACCGTAATCAGTTATTAAAGTTTGAATTTAAAATCTTGTCTGTACTGTTATAAATTATTTTTTGTCAGCTGTATTACTAATTAAATAGAAAACAAATACAGCACTGGGAAAAAGTCCTGTGAGAGCCCACATTTGAACACAAATGTCAAATTTGTCAAGTCACTATAAATTCATATATTCAATGTAAAAAAAAAACCACATGAAATTATGAAAACTGTATCTATTACTGGTAATAGGCACATTTATTGATTAATTTATTTGTTAAAATTCTATATTAGATATAGGTTTAAGACTCATTGTAGGATTTTTTTTCTGATATTTGCCTTGTGGTCAGTGCAATGGTTTACCGAAAAAAAAGTCTTTAGTGTGATAACATCATCCAGCCACACGAGGGCAATCCAGTTCTGTTTATCCCTTTCATACACCTTTACAAAGTTACAGGTGGAACTTCAATCATTACATCCCCCTCTCAATCTGTGAAAAAGAACCTTCTGACTCACAATGTCTGTTCAATTCATTATCATATATTTACATTATTTACACTGCTGAGCCCTGGATAAGATTTTAAACCCCTAAACCTTACAGTACAAACAGCAGCTGCCTGTCAGTTCAGCTTGTGCTGTTGGTTTGTGCTGCAAGAAGCTTATGGCTCTTAAATCATTTAACTTGGCTGCTGGTAAATGTATACAGGGGTTGTGACATCTGCTTTCACTGTGGGTTTAACTTAGTTGAGGAGCAGATGGTGTTTGTTCCAAACCACCAGTTAATATGGAAAACACTGCAGCCACCGGCAGCAGCTCTCTCTGCTGGTTTCATAAACTCCTCACTGTCTCTGTCCCTCTGTGCCCTCTTCTTCAGTCCTCTGCCACCCTCTGTGCTGCAGCGGCAGAGCCGCGTGGCCCATTGAACAGATTGGGAATGACATATGTCAGACGTTGAGGAACTTGGTAGGGAAGCCAAGTGTGTGTCTCTCAGCATGCTTGTGTGCTGAGCCCTCCCCATTTCAGGTGCGTGTTGTTGTGTGCGGACCCCAGATGTGAGACATTTCTTCCCTGTCAATATCAAGATGGAGTCTGTGGGAGGCCTGAGTGTGTTCAGGGAGGCAGAGGATTAAGAGCGGCATGATATCTTGTTTGCCACTTGATGCATAAAATGAAGTTACAGGCTGAAAGTCAATATCTCATCATGCTGATTTTTGTTAACTTTTCTCAAACTCTAAATTCCTCTGATTTGACAACACATGGAGAAATAAACTCCGGTGGGAAATATATCCGTCCTTTCTCCATACTCTAGACTCAGTTATTATTGTTCTAACTCTTATAAAGTCCCTAAATTAAGAATCGATTTGTTCTCAAACTCAATAAATGCTCTCACGAAGCATGTCAAAATAAAGCAGAATTCCCAGATCAATCTGTCAGAGTAGATTGGGCTACAGTTCAGTTTTGTTTTTGTTTTTTATCCAAAAAATAAAAATATAAAATATATAAGAGAGTGTGAGAAGCAATTCCAGCTGCACAGAAGGTCTAAATGCACAATCAAAGTCAAAATTAGAAATGGAGGCTCAAATATATACATACGCCCTCACAAATTTTTTGATAAAATGTTCTTGCTTTTTAGAGCCAAGCTTCTCTTGCTTATAAACACATATTGAATTAAATTGAGTTCAGAGCCTTTCCAGAAATTTAACTCTAGTTTTCATCATGAGATTGCACACTCTCTAATTCTGATTTCAGATTAAATTGGAAAAATTGGAATCAATCCTTCCATTTATTATGAAAACAGTACCTAAGCATACTAGCACTGACATGTTTGCTCTTGGGTTTGAAAGAAAGCCTCCTCCTCCTAATTCTAGTCAGCATTGCCATTGTGGCCAACCAAGATAATCTTTGTCTAATTTAGCCATAAAAACGTTCCCCAGAGGGCATTTAGTTCAATTTTGGAGCATGGGTTCTTTCTTCCTTGGCATATTCTCAGCCCATCTTAATATTAATGGGAGCATTTTTGTAATGTTCCAGCGTCTTTCTCCCTACGATCAACCTAAGCCTTGGAGGTTTCAGAGTTGTGCTTCAGCATGTGGAAGATATACATAAAAAAAAATCCGGTTTGTGCAAAGAAACCAGTCAATATAAAATGACTATTTAAAATGTACAAACTTTACAAAAAAGACTGGCCAAATATGCAGTCAGAATTATGCCTGGAGCTTGCTCATGGCTACAAAAGACAAGTTTTCTTTACATATTGCAAAGAGAAATTACTCCAATATCCCTAGGCCATATATTGAAGGCTGTATGTATCATTTTGACTTAATGTGGATTAGAGATATTCCACAATAAATTAAAAACTCAAATCCTCAAAACCAATAATATTTGTGCCCATGATGAATTTATGCCAAGTAGTTACATTTGCAATTTCTCCTAATGCATTATTACTCAGATGAATTTGAGTTTTGCTTATTTGATCATTTTTCCTCCTGTGCACATAAAGCCATAAAACTCAGGCTGAATTTTAGACGAAATTCCATGTTATTCCTCTTTAACTCCAGCAACCTTGAACAAAAGTCCTCACTCTATGGTTAAGCGGGTGCTTGAAGGGCAAGCCGACGCAGACACGGTCCAGTGCTTTTATTGACCCACTGAAAAACCTCTCTGTGTCTCCAGGGGCTTAGAAGCTCAGGTTAGGGTCTTTGTTGTCTGCGTTCATTAGTGTCTGCCTTACCATCCCTCTTTCTCTCTCCCTGCTCTCTCTATCTCTTTCTCCAAACACCTCTTTTTTTTCTAGACTCCCTCAGTCTGTCTCTGCTGCTCTTTTCCCCCAAGGAGACGGAGAAGAAAATGTCACCAGAGCAAATTAGTGGGAGCCTCCAACACTGCCTGTCTCCCTCTATTTATTCCACAGAGTGATGGCATCACGAACAGAAGTTTCAAGATCTTTATGTATGTCAAAACTTCGCCTTAGTCAGGTGTGAGACTCTGTGACCCTTGTAGTTTTAAAGCGTTTAAACATACTGTACAGTATATTGCTGATTTGGCTTAGCAAAAACACTTGTAAGATACAAGGTTAGCTTCAAGTACAACTCCAAAACATAAAAAATGTTGATATTCTACTTCTTGCCACCCACTAGATGATACTAGCAGGTCAAATGCATTTGTATAGAATATTTATTTTGTTCCATCTTCTTTGCAAAATAGCTAAGTTTCGATCCGATAAAATGTGGAGTGAACCTCAGTTTTCAAACCTTGCCTCAGTTTCTCTATTGGATGTAAATCTTTGCGTTAATGGGGCCATACTAACACATAACTATCCTTTGATCTAAACCATTATAATTTTAGTTGTATGTTTCAGGTCCTTGTTCTGCTGGAAAGTGAGCCTCTGCCACACCCTCATGTATTTTGATATCTAAATGAAGTTGTCTTCCAGGATTTTTCTGAATTTAGGCCATTTTCTAATCAACTTAGATTGACCCTGCTGAAGAAAAACCTTCCTATACCATAATACTGCGTCTACCAAGCTTCACAGTGGCACTGCACCATGAAACGTAATGTAATACGTTACCTTAAATGTATTAAGTTATGCATTTAAGGTAATATATTTGAATACATTTATGAATTTCTTAACAACGGTTCCTAAAAACACATAATTATTCATATGCTTGTCTGTAAAATTAATTTAATTGCTTTCAAGTCTGACATGAAATGAGAGACATCTCTAAAAAGATTTAAAAAAAAAACAATCTAAGAAGAGTGTTTATTTAGGAAAATGACAATTGAAATAAATGATATTTTAATAAGTATTTATACCCTCCTTAATTAATCCATCTAAATATCTTTTTGGGCATTACACACGTTAATTCTTAATCATATTATGTGCACAGCACATTACTTTTAAATGTGATTATAAATAAATTTGAAAGTCTGTTGATGTTGGAAGGTCTTCATCCCTACATAGATTTTTTTATCATATTCAAGTCGAGCCACTCCAATATGTTAATATTACTCCCACTCATACGTAACATGTAAAAATAAAACATTAACTTAAACCTAGATTTGATAAGATTATGAATAATTTTGGGCTTAACCTCTAGCAAACAATTTTTTTAAAAAATGTATTCATTTTCAGGCTATTTACATATCTCTTCCATGGGAGCTGATAAGTCTAGAGGTCACTGTATATTTACATATATATGTATAAAACTCAGTCCATTTTCCTTTATCACCATCACCATAACTTATTCATAGCAGTGTTCTTATTCATAGCCTCTACTTGACTGAAACACATCAGACATAACGACTTCTCTCTTGGTCTGGCGTTCTCCGCCTTAATGCATTTTAGTGGGGTGAGGGAGAACGCAGCCAGACATCTATCTTTGCAAACAGATGGCTTAAATGCATGTTAACTTTAGCGGCAGTAAAAAGGTCTCGCCTTAATCTACACAGTGTCTGTCCGTCGGGGGAAGACTCGAGCACTTCCAGGACTTCTGAGTCACTGACCACAAAAAGGCCTTAATTGAAAATGACCTCAGACTGGGGTAAAAGAGGAAGAGGCTTAGCTGAAAGAAAAATACAGTTCACACTTGTCTTGTGTGACCTTTCTAATGAGAAAATGATCAAAGTTTATTAGATTTTTTTCAAGTTGTTGATGTGCTAAATAATTGTTTGGATGTTGTCAAACGTTATTTATCACGATGCCCATTTCTGAGCTAGAGAATGTCTGTTAATCTGCATCCATCCATCCTTGGCCTTTAGGTCGTAGAGCAAAGAGGTTCAGGAGGGCAAACCTAGAAGGCGTCTCCAGAGATACAGTTTGCAGCTTTTTCTAGTGGATCCCAAGACGTTCCTGAAGAAGACAGAGTATCCGAATTCTGGATTTGTCACCTGAGTCTCCCACTACTGAAAGGAAATGCCCAAAGAGAGGTATCCAATAGGAATCAAGAAAGATAAACCCAGAGCTACTTTTGCTTACTCCTTTTATGTGGAGTACAAGATCCTGCTTTGAACTCCTCTGCACAGATGACAGAGTTCATCACCCTATCTATCTCTAAGACTCAGTCCAGCCACCCAAGCACATTTTAGTGATTATTTGCAAGTAATAGTTCTTTCAGTCTTGTTCCATGACGCATAATTGCAGGTAAAGGTTGGAATCTAGACTAAATTGTGAACTTTGTTGTTTGGCACAACAGTCAGGCGAAACCTCCTGCATTACAGCAGACAAGGCCCTGATTCATCTACTCATCACCATCCCACCATCACTACTGAACAAAACAGCAAAATATTTCAAGTTCTGTGCTGGAGGCAAAGACTAATCCCTGACCAGGCCTCAGTTGCAGAGAAGCAGGCCACTTCATACTGCCCTTTGAACAGCAAAAGTGCACACTGAGGGACACGGCCTGGAAACAGCAACAGAACCACAACATCTGAAAAAAGCAAAGATGAGACCCACATCCAACTAGACAGCCTCCTCTCCACAACTGTCGACTTAGGATCCTGCCAATGACCACTACAAACAGGATCGGACACAATGGGCAGACCTGATGAGGTCTGAAACGCACTGTAAACAAGTTAAACTTTTAGCTGAGAATGCTGACACAGCTTTAGTTTAGGTTAGCCCTTGAAAGCCTTCCCGAATGACTGCCGACACCCAGCAGTCATTCAGAAACTGAGCCCCAACCCCTTTATTGGTAAAATGTGCAATTTATTTTGACAATTTGTAGCATATCGTTTGTACCAACCCTTTAATCTGAATATCAGGGATGTCTTTCGAAGAAAGTCAACACACAATTTTTTACACACTATGTTCCACATTGCATCTTTTGCTTTATCTTACACTTTGCACCAAAACAAAAGGCAACAAAACAAATTGAGCCATCTACAGCAAGAGTAAGAAGAACGCAGAAGTACCTTTCTACAGAGCTACTCCACTGCTGGATGAAAGTGGCCACTGTCCTTCTGCCATCAATATGCAAATGGGAAAAATGGCCCTCGAGTGCAGGGAGCAGCTCCCTCAAGTGCATTCATTAGCCACCATTAGCATAATTGATTCCCAGTACTGCCATAAAACTGGTCACTCCCCATGCCTCTCACTGTGGAGGAGGGGGTGAGTCCTCTGGGGACTTCACGAGCTAACTTCAATCATAAATCATTAAAGGACACGACTTGCCAATGGACTGAGCCAAGGCCCCAGAGACACAGAAGGAACAGTAATACTGTCACTGACATCTAAATCATCAATGTGACATATAAAGTTGCTGAAGGGCTGCGATATCCTACAATCCACCTCCATTTTTGTTAGGCTACAGTAAAATGAAGGCTTTAGACAATTAGGTAAATGAACTTTAAGCATATTCTAAGGAATTATGAAGTAGTTGCTTGACAGTGTCCAGCAAATGTGTTCATAGCCGTTATTTTTTTTTTAAGTTCATCATTTTGTTGCAATAACAAATTTAAGAATATTGGATTTTATGCGATAAACCACCACTAAGTACATGGCTATGAAGTGGCACAACATTTACGTTTCTAAATGTAAAAGTGTAACATGCTGTTACATGGAACCCTGCTGAACTTAATACAACCACATTTTGCTCTATTTATGCCTATTTTAAATTTTTTTTCCTACCAATGTTGCTCGTTAATATTTTCTATATAGATCAAGCTCAATAAAAATCTGGTGGTTGTGAGAAACAATTCTTTTATAATCCATAGATTCTCAATTTGATTGATATCTGGTCTTGGACTTTACCGTTCTAACACATGAATATGTTTTGGTCTAAGCCATTCCACAGTAACTCTGGCTTTATGTTCATAGTCATCAATGCTGACAAGCTTAATAACAGCCGAAACCAATTACAACTACAAGTTAAGCAAAGATAAGTTCATTTAAGCTAAGCGGTCTGTCAGTTTATACAGTGAGCACAATTTTGTCACCACCATCTTTTATAATCGGAGACTATGTGTCCAGGGTGATCTGCAGTGATAGTTTACCACCAAGCATAGCATACTGTAATCCTGATAAACCGAGTGGGTTATCTAAGAGATGCCCTGCAGTCATAGCTTCAGTGAATACCTCACCATTATAACTAGTTACTGCAGAAGTCATGATAGCTATTAGCTTCAACCGTATTTCTCTCCAGCTTCATCACTCAGAGCAGGTGTGCAGCCCATTAAGGCTCCTATTAGAGTAAGAGGCAGAAATGTGCAATAAAATATATATTTTTTCATTCTTAGCACCCAGCCTTCCCTCCATCTGTCCTTCCTTCTAACCATCATCCCCCCTCTCTTTTCAGTCTAATTAAACTCATCAGGTTGTGCAGTGACGGCTTGCAGCACCTCGGAGAGGAAGAGAAGGAGTTCGAGGGGAGAAGGATAACAGCGTGCCTGTGATGTATCGCCACCTCGAAAAATAAAACATATTCATAAAGAATATTCATTACCTCCACCAGCCATCCCACAGATGGCCAGAAAATTAGCTTTGTGTTGAGATGTGGATTTAGGCATGCATATTAATCGAAGACAGATGTAAACGCATATTCATATTCTTGGGCGCCTCTTCTTTTGCGACATACAAAATGATAATGCATCCACTTAGGGGAGGTGGGGGGCAGAGGGGGGCTGCATCCAGAGAACAATTCACCTCTAATATGCTGGTGGGTTATTTAGTGTTTTGCGTGGCTCTCTAGTCTGTCCCATTTATTAGTCTCCTTTGCAGCAATCTTTGCGATGCACGCATGGAGGAAACTACAGTATGAATGCAAAACTAATGCAAATTTCATATTATTAAACAAGCAAACAAAAATCAGCAAAACTCAAGATTAAAAAAAAATCACGGAAACACAGTAAGTTCAAATACAGTCATATTTGCTTGTAAAAATGGCCTAAATAATAATGTTTAATAATAATACCATTGTATCTTTTATAATTGTATTAAAGATTAGTACAATTAATACATCACAAGGAAGGGAGTTGAAGGAATATATAAAAACGTTTTAAATAATTATCACTTTAAGTTTGAAAACAGTTAATATCTTAACCACAGCAGAATGCTCTTTAGGCATCTTCATTTAGAATGAGTCTAAATTGGTTGATTTCAAATGGTTAAAGTTGGCAGGTTGTCTGAAAAAGGCCAAGATCAAAGTGACTTATAGTGGTTTATCCAAATGCTTATTTATGACCCTTTAATCATCTATGATGTTGACATTCGGCAGTAATTTCCAAAGCAGATAATACTATGGGAAGTAAGGAGGTGTACAATCTTATTGTCATGAGCGGTGCGACGTAGGTGGTGAGGCAGACGCTGGAGACCCAGGTAGAATATGAAAAATGATGGTTTTAATGATCAACAGAGAAAATAGTCCAACAACCCTGGCAGCACTGCTGAGCGGAAACGTGGGCTCATCGCAGGTAGCGCATGGCAAACGAATGGACATAGACGGCAAACAAAAACGACCTAGACGAGGACCCGACAAGAAACAAAAGACAACGGAGGGACTAAATACACGGGGAGGCAATCAGGGAAACGAGACACACCTGAGAGTAATCAAGGGGAAACGGGACAACAGGGAGACTCAAAGACACAGAAAACTCAAAAATAAACACTGAAAAACACAGAACATGACACTTATAGAACAGCATTGAGCATGGGTTAGGGAGCTTTCACTGTGGGAAACATATCTGCATTTTTTTACTAGATGAAGACAGGAAGAGAGTTATACAAGTAAGATAGTACAGTATTTGCGTAAGACCTTTTAACAAAATTTCAAAACTATCTCTTCAAAAATAGAGTTTCTCTTCTTTTCTCTTAAACTGCATCAACTAAATTAAAACATTCCTAACTCTTTACTAGTTCTGTGTTGGTTGCGTAACTTTTATTTTTCATATTATTAGTTTGTTATGAAACCAAGATGTGGTTTCAGAAATATGTGGAAAGATGTATATATGTAATATGAATGCACATGTGCACTACATTTGTGCAACACTGGCAACCATAAGTAAGCAGTAAAGAGATGCAGCGGTTGTCTGAATGTAGCTGAGGCTGAGACAGTTTTACCATATACACAGCAAGGACAGAATCATCCACCAATCTTTCTTTTGTCAGTCGACTGTCCTTCAAATTAACAATTATCCTTCCTTCATTGCCTCCAGATGTTGGCATTCAGTCATTACTATTGAGAAATTCACTTTGCAAACACATGGGGACAGTAGTGCTCCCTCAACATGTTTTTGTCAGATCACATTTCTCCTTTCACCTTGGACGACTCTACAACTTCAGCTATAGAAGTACAGTACAGACCAAAAGTTTGGACACACTTTGTCATTCAAATGGTTTTCTTTATTTTCATGACTATGAAAATTGTAGATTAGATTGCAGAAAAACCTGACAGGGCTCACCTGTGAAGTGAAAACCATTTCAGGTGACCTATAACCTCTTGAAGCTCATCAAGAGAATGCAGAGTGTGTGCAAAGTAGTAATCACAGCAAAAGGTTGCTACTTTGAAGAAACTAGAATATAAGGCGTATTTTCAGTTGTTTTACACTTTTTTGTTTAGTACATATTTCCACATGTGTTAATTAATAGTTTTGATGCCTTCAGTGTGAATCTACAATGTCAATAGTCATGGAAATTAAGGAAAGTCATTGAATGAGAAGGTGTGTCCAAACTTTTGGCCCGTACTGTATGTAAATGCTTATCATACACACACCCAGACAAAAAGAAGGAGCGTACAACTCTCATTATGTTGGTGTTGCTATGTAGTGGATTTTTTAATTACTTCCATTACTTAAAAGAACAACACAAGAACAAAAAAGAAGAAGGTGGTTATTTAACATAATTTCACAGTCGTTCTGCAGTCTATGTTGATCATAAACAGCTAGTAAAGCTATCTATGATCAACCTAGTCTATAACATTTAATTTCAAGCCTCTATTTTTCTGGGGTTAAATATGACTGGCAGAGGACAGTTTCTCCTAGCTACTCACCAAATTTTCAGAAACAAGTGATGAACAACTGGTTTTACAAGATCATAAATGTGTGTTGAACATTCCACAAAATAAACATTAGTGAATACTGCTCTTAAATATCCAATTAGTGCATCCAGGAAAATTTAACTGCAGATCCATAACTTCCAGTTTCACTAGGATGTTAATAAAATGTGACACAAAATCCCTTCTTTTCCTCAAAATAGGAAATATGAAAAAGGAAAAAAACTATTCAGACAGATGAAGTAAATGAAATGCGTGTTGGCCTTCAAAAGTAGGAAAACAGACACTCACCTAAATAAAAAAATAGAGATAGGTTAATGTTAGAGAACTGGGTGTAATATTTATGTGAGCTCATTGTTTTGCAATAAAATTTAATTTATTTCAAAGTTCTGTACAAGTTTTTATTAGAGAGGCTAGTAACTATAAAGAGCTTTGAAATACTTTGCAAGGACTGTGCTGTATATCATATTTTTAATCTAATTATAAAATGCATAATTTTGAATCAAATAATTTCACAGTGTAAAACATTCCTGACAGTTTTTGTACTTATGTTTTGCTTTGAAAATGGGCTTATAAAGTGGAACCATCCCTTTATAAGCCCAACTTGCTGCTGCTACTGGTCCAATAAACAATCCCAGGGCTCTTCTATACGTATAAGATCTCATCTCCAGGTTACAACCTGTATATGTCACAGTGAGAATAGGGGAGGATTTTATTTGAAACGGCCTCATAAACCCTCAATCCCGGAACAGTGGCACTGCTCAATTGGAAGAAAACCTTCTTTGTGTAAGTATGTGCCAATATGGAAAATTAAAGGCAGTTAATAAAAAGCAGTGTTAAATCAATGGAAGCCATAAAAGTTACAGGGTGATATTAAAATGTAGAGGGCCAAGGCGGCAGAGGGGGGCTGAATAGTGGCATTTACATGCTGGGTCTGAATTATCATGTTAATTTAATATCCAGTCTTCAAATGAAGCAGAAATCCCAATAAAGGTCAATTAAGCAAGTGGCCTCCCATCTCCACTAGAATTTTATGGTCCCATTTAAATCATGGTGCTGGTGCTGGTTCCAAGTGGTCCTATTGGCTGCTGGAGGCCTGTGGGAGTAAATGGGGGTGGGCTTTTCACTTCTACTATCGGAACCCCCCTGTGACTTTAACACCCCTAATAACTTCAGTAATAATTGTTTTGCATTATAGATGTTTTCAGCGTTAGATTCAAGAACAAGGTTAACAAATTTAGCTCCAGTAAAAGGATTTCTTAATATGGATTTAGTTGTTAGATACATTTGTTCAACTGTGCATGTTGTAGAGAGGCAGATGACTTTGTAAAGTCAGTTTTCTCTCTCCTGAATATGACTTCAATTTGGTTTCACTGTCAGCTAAAAGACAAAGAGAAGTTAGTCATTTATGTACTTTTACAAATACGTTTTACAAATAAAAAAATAAAATAAAAAGTCATGTAATTAATTGGAACATCTATAAAATGAGTGAAGGCCCAATGACGAGAGGTTGAATGTTTTAAACTGAGATTTAAATGGGGAAACATAAATGTAATCATTGTGAAAATTGCTGACCTTGGTCTTACAGAGGGGGTACAGTCTATCAACTGTTTTTATGATTATAATTATTCTAAAGTAGCTTTCTTCTACTGAACTCTAACATTTTGTTTGCTCCCTGTTGACTAATGTGATAAAATAATTTTTTAACATAAAGATAATTTAAGACAAAAAACTTGCAACAAAAACAATTCTTTCTTTAAAAAACAAACAAATCCTACATTAATTAAAAGCAATAACACATTTCTATGGATGAGCATTATATATTTTATTTTTTTGATTTATGTTTACTTTTTTGCCCAATGTTTATAGATTAAATCTTATGGTAGAAGTTTAATATAAATGTCAAAATTAATTGCGCCACTTACTGTTGTAGAAATCCATAGCAAAAGAACAATCATGAATGGTTAATTGCATTTGTGTCAATATAAACCCCAGAGTGTAACACATAGGAACCTAAATCATTGAAGTGTGGAGGATTAAATTTAATTTCTATCGATATTTGTTCACATATATGAATGTTGCCATTTTTGCACAGACAGTTCAGTGTCTGTTCCCTCAGGACTGAGTCATTGATTAAGCAAACCCTCATGGCCTTAAGAAAACCCAGCTAATTTATCAAATGGCTTCAACATAATGACATCTCATCTTCGTCCTGCTCTATATCAAGAGTGGTAACGTCAATTTTATATTGGCATCTGCTGAAATAATGGCGGCCCAACTGTAAAAAGAAACGATGAATAATTCCCTCTTAAGCATATCCCTCATCGACTGGTTATTGACCAGTGCAGGCTAGTCTGCTGCATTTACATTGCTGTATGCAGATCCATACTCTTATGAATAAATCACACAAAGCTAGTTCAAGGGTTTGAAGTTAATAAACAAAAGAGGGTCATCTGCTGCTATATAGTGTGAAAAAGAAAATTAAATTAGTTCTTTCAAGGTGTGATTTTATGCTTTAAGACAAAAAATGTAAATCTAAAAAGCTAATTTTTACTGCTGTCTAAATACATACAGTAGATGTTGGTCTAACTGTCTATTTCAACAGAGTAACAACAATCTAGGATAATAACCCCAATTGGCATGTTACAACTGAGAATTCATTGTTTAATAATGTGCAACTATAACATTTAATACTATTGTTAATAAAAAGATTTACTGCTGCATTTATGCCAGATTTAATCTTTGAGTACTTTGCATTAGGTTTTGTGCACATATTTTTATTCCTGAACAAACTTAAGAATTAATGCAAAATATTTTAAACACATTATCATTATAATTATAACAATCACTATCTTGAACATCATTCAGTTTTCAAGTCTTTATACAGTTTGCTTACAGCAGAAACTGATCTAAAAATTCCACATCCAGCAAAACATTTTCATTATTGAACTTTTTCATAAAATGCACTGAATCCAAAATGAATAAAGAACCTGAGAGCTCTTCAAACATCCTAAGTGCTGACTCTTCTTGTCTTGACTGACAAGTGAGTGCTGGCTTCCTAACTAGTTTTTAATTTGTTGAAACAACTGCTTGTTAAGTTTTACAGAGTTTATTCCCCAAAATAAAAACCCGTCAGACTGATGTTATTCACTGACAGCCCAGAGGACAAAAAGCACTGATAGGGTCTGACAGAGTCAACAGTGTGTTACGAACTAAAACAACAAGGAAGACAGAGAGGCCTTAGGTAAAGCGTAGATTAGGCAAATTAGGTCTGAAATGTGAACGGTCTCTTGTAGCTAGAGAGTTGAGGTGGAGCTGGTAAAAGGAGCCAGCACAACACAGGTTTTATTCTCACATATTTCTAACAAGATAAATATGATATTTTTTTTTTTACCTATCAAGAAACTGATATGAAACAGGAATCGGATATGTTTAAATATCATATTACATTTGTGCTTTCAGAACTACTGTTCTGGCACTGGGGCTCTCTACTAAAGTCAAACATTATATATAGGATTTTTTTCTGGCTATTTTAAATGGGGACATTTTTAGATATACAGTTATGCTATAGAACTAGGCATCAACTGGTTGTTACACAATAATAGTGCTTTATTTAATGGGTCTGATAATAAGAGGCCTGCATGCATGCCCTAAACTATCGATATTATTTTTCAGTCTAAATTACTATGTGGCCTTTAGGTGTAAACTCAATAAGACTGGACTAACTGAGACAAAGCTCGCTGAAGAGCAGATATCATTATGCAGTTTAGTTTCTTCAACAACAGAAAAGCCACTAAAATACAGACACTATGTTTTTCAAGATAATCACCATGCAGACACTAATGATGTATCTCAGAAAAATGCAGAAACTTACCAAGGAAGATCATTACACAGTGAACTAGATAAGTATTAAACAGCTGAATTGGGCAATCAAAAAAAGGTCAAGAACTTTAGTCTGCTGTGACACTCTGTGTAAAAGGTATAGTTTTGCCACAATCTCTGACCAACTGAACATTAAACTAGACTTTTCCTCTATTTTAAGACTATTTGTAAATGCATCCAACAATTTAAAGCGATTGTATGGGAGCCAGTGCATTAAGGAACGGATGAGTACTAAAAAAAACTCTCAAGCATCACTGCACATCAAACAGCTGCAGAGTTGTATGCATGACTTGCTCATTGGTCCATTTTCTTTCTGCAAAGTACCCCATACAAAATGTAACAATCCAAATAAATGTTAAAGAGGAAAGTGAGCTTCCTCACCTTCCTCCACATGCTACACATCTGGCTGGTGTCTGGGCGCATTACATGAGTGAATGGGTGAGTGACCCAGATTCTCTAATGGGATTTTAGGTGTCTAAAATATGTCTTTTTTTTTTCTTCCAGTGACAGATGTTTCTCTTTGATAATTCCATAAACACCAAGCCAGCAAGCCACTGATATGGATGAAATATCAACTGCATTCATCAATATGTTCCCTTGTTTTTATTCGAAGTCTGGTGTGTTTGGTATATTTTGAATGTTCAAAACTTTCAACACTTATTGTTGATCTAAAATTAAACAATTTCTTTGGTCAGACCAGACAAAAAAGGACAACTGATATTTCACTTCTCCCAGAGAACACACAGTCTGATCCTATCTGAGATGTCATGCTGTGCTGAAGGTAATGTGTTTCCCCCAAAGTAACAACCATCTGTCATTAGTGGAGATCAATGAAAATGAAATATGAAGATTAGTTCCTGGTCTGACAGAGGCACTCATATACGAGCCTGCACACTGCCACAGTTATGGTGCACAATCCTGACTCAGCGGGTGAAAATCTTGATGTTATATGTCTAGTGCTGACACAGGTTTGGACATAAAAAGTATTTTTACGTTTGTTCGAAAGATTTTACAACAACTACCATAAACCATTTCAGTTCAAATGTTTAGTCTGTGATCTACACATTTGTTACACCTCATAAACAATGCCACTGAATGATCCTCTAATGACCATATTATCTAGGAAATATGCTGATCAGCTGAACTGAAACTTTCCTTGTATTTGAAGCATTGGATCGTTTTGGTAACCCAGCATAAGGATTACAACACAGATACAAGGATCATTTTGAATATAGACAAAATGTCTGACACATTTTATGGATCTGCTCATGCCAATACTACAAAGTTATACATCTTGCAGCTTTTAATGGCAGAGGAAACATTTTTATTCTACATCATCAGTGACCATGCTAATTAGCCTGAGCATTCAGGGCAAGCTCCGTTATGTGGATCTATCTGTAGAGGAGCAGAGAGCAAGGGGGAGGATCTGAGCAGCACGTACACAATTTGATTAACAGTGCTAAGAACCTCCTCCTGCACTCTGCTTGAGTGGTGTACATTGCAGCTTTAAATATTACATAATTATAAAGTGGAAAGACACTTGAAGTCAATTGACTTGACTTCACAAGTCAAGTCAATTGACTTCGATCTCCAACATATCCTAATGATGATTTAAAATGCAAACGGTGTATTAAATGTCTTTATTTTATAACAGACAATGTTTAACAGCAACGCACAGTTTGGTGTCACCTCTTTTTTCAATATAAGTATTTAATAATTGTTCACAACAGGAAAGAAAGATAAAAAAATAATAATAATGGTTCTTATTTCTTCCAAAATTAGAGAAATTGGAAAAGAATTAAAATCTGTAAGTCAAAAGTTCACAGAATTTTGAAATTGATTCTCAATAACCTGATTTTATTTTGGTTTATGTTTGCTGTTTTTTTCTATGTCCGGATGAGCCTGGGCTTTCATCGTTTTGATAGTTTAATATTAAATTTGAGATTGAAAATGATAATTTACAAATATGTAAAAGGAATGCGTGCATGTTGCATCAAATGCAATACACTCCCCATCTCTGATTAGACCAATAAAAACAGTTGTATAATGACACAAAACCAACACAACTACCTGAATTTGTTCTTATTTGTGCATGTACCAACACCGTCACACACAACCCTATGCACTTTCCTCTCTCATACACCCGGGCAGTGGGGATTGCTTCGGAAAAACAGCACCTGCTCCTCCATTTGAAAACTATTTAGGGAGGCATCAAACTCTATCAGGGCAGGTCTGATTGCGGTCGCCTCTTCACAGTCCCCCAATCACTCAGTGAGTCAATTAGCCCCCCGCCCCTGCATACAAGCTTGCTCAGACACACTCACGTACACACAGGCAGTATGCACAACAGACTGTAATCCCCCTCTGTCCGCTGTGGGTTCCACCAGGGAATGAGAGTCCATTGGCGACCTCCCAGCAACACCTGAGGTCCCCCGCCCACCCTCCGCTGTCTTCCTACCCCTCCTACTCAACTCACACTCAGCTAATAGTGCTGCTCCAAGGGCACCCGAGCCACAATGGCATTCAATTCACCCCATTGTACCCCTTTTACCAAGCCTCATACCAGCAGCTCAACAGCTATTTAACACATGATAGGAAAAGTAGGATTGCGAGGGAAAGTGAGTGAAGTAGGAAATCAGCAAGCCGACAACAGGGGTGAGGCGTCTGCTCACCTCTGTGATGATTTACTTTGCTCACTCGAAGCAAATTTGATTGCGTTATTCTCTGTGCATGTGCTATTGTCAGTCCTCGCATTTGCCAGCATTTAGAGAGCGCTTGTGCGCTTCAAGGCAAATTTCATGTTGGATCCATTGTCACCTATATGAACGACTGTGGAAGAGTTACGTCCACTCCTTGGCTCGGCGGGCGCCGTGCTCTCTCCCTCTCACAATTGTGTATTTATTCAGGCCCTTTTGAAATAATCGAGTTGACACATCTGTCAGATGGTGAGAGGAGGAATGCTAAAAGGTCACCGGGCGAGGTACCAGCTGCTCCCGCGCCGAACCTTTCCTGCCTCCAAATAGCACAGTCATTACACCACAACAGATGGGACTCCTGCCTTTCATTTCTGCCTCGCTCGCACACGTTCACAGACACGCAGGAGTGAGTACACGCCTTGATGCAACCATGCCAGACGTTTGTCACAGACAAGACAGGAAAACAGGCAGAGACATGTACTGTACGCATCTGCAGACACACAAATACACACATTTATTCTTTCCCTCTGTCATTGCATCTCTTGCTTTCACCTGCTCTCTTTGTGTTCTTTCTCTTCCAGATCTGCTTTCCATGTACAAGGTCAGTATCAACCGCCTGTTGGGAAAAGCACTTTCTTGTTCCTGGTCAATGACAAAAGACTGAATCAAAGATGCTGTTTGTGCAGCTTGCTTTTTCATTGGGCTGAAACCATTTATAGTTCCATTAGGAAAAAAAATATGGCTAACATTTTCATTTTAAAACGAAATTACCTATAAATAAGAAAATCAGGATTTTTAATTGTCAGTCAAATGTGGTGTCACATATGAACATCTGATAAAATCAGTGAAAGTAGAGGAAAGTAAAGCTTGAGTTGAGTATCATCCACATAAGAGTGAAAGAGAATGTTAAATTTCTGGTCAACTTTGCAGAGAGTAGGAGTCCCAGGACTGAGCTCTGGGGCATGCCGGTTTGACATGGGATGGATGGGGACTAAAGGACCTAGAAAAACAAAGTGATTGTGACCAGAAAGGCAGTAACAAAACCAGTAGAGGGGACTATGAGTGACGCCAATTGATGATAATTTGTGGAGAAGGATGGAGTGAGAAATTATATAGAAGACCACAGTCAGATCAAGGAGAATGAGAATGTGAAGTAGACGAGAGTCTGATGCCATCAGAAGATTGCTGCTGATTTTTTTTTGCAGCTGGTTACAGTTTTGTGACAGGGATGGAAATGAGACTGGGATTGTTCATAAAGATTACTGCGAGTTAAATGGACATGAAGTTGAGAGGTACCTGTTTTTTCAAGTAATCTGGAGTTAAAAGGTAAATTAGGGAAGGTGCAAACATTTTTGTAATTATTGGGATCTGAGCCAGGTTTATACTAGTATAGCAGGGTAATAATACTAGTTTTGAAAAGAATATTAAGAGTTCCAAAGTTAAGTAAATAGGGAAGAATGGCAATAATGAAGGGTAGAAGAGCCTGAAGGCAGGATTTGACCAGGGCCGTTGGGATTCGATCAAATATGCATGTGGAAGATTTAGATTTATACATGATCTAAAATATATTAGAGATGCTTGGAAGTAGAAAACTCAAAATTGGCTGACAGTGAGAAAAAAAATCACAATGGAAGGGAAGTGATGTGATAGGAGACAAACTGATGAATCTTGTGGATGATATAATAAAGAACAGTTGTTAATTAATTAATTGTCTTAATTAATTAACAATGAGAGATTTAAATTGTGAACAGATGAAAAATATGCGTGTCTACTACTTTAACTACTACTCATAATTATTTTAATGAATAATCATAATCTCATGATGTTGGTTCTACATTTTGAATATTTTAAAAATGTTTGTCCAGAACCAAGATAATTTTGATCCTGTGATAAATTTGCACAGAATAATCATCTTCATTCCTACTTTTAAGTTTCTCAAGTTTCTCATTACTCTTTACAACAAAGTAAAAGTTCTATATGAGGCCCAGAATCATTGACATTTTCAGGCATAATTACAGCCAGTGGGATGTGCTGGCATGCTCCCTTAGATAGCCTCATTGTGAAACGTGAAGAAAAGCCCAAAGCCTTCCTCCCAAGTACTCCTTTGATGGAGCTCTTCACATTAAAGTTTTCTTAAACAGAAAAAGTTTGGTAAAACTTGAAACACCTTTTTCTGATGACTGCATAAAAAAAATCCACTACGTGCCCCGAGCATTAGAGATATGTAGCAACTTTCTTCACCTTGTAAAAAAAACCAAATAAGTTGAAACGTGACGCTTTGAATATACTTCAAATATCTTGAGTAGCTCAACCAGCCCAGCGGTCTTCAAGCTCTTCATTTTTATTAATGTCTTCAACATTTGGTGCACTTTCTTCTTCAGCAGAAAAAACTGTTTGCCTACTTACATTGTACTGCTATTGTTTCTATTAATGAGTTTCAAGGTGCATTATGCAGGAGTAGGTAAGGTTATAAACTAGCAGGCATACATACATACATTTGCATACAGGCTTGCTGTATGCAAATGTGCTGGAGCAGAGTTTGTAAAAGTCATGCACATTAAATTACAAATTGATGACAATGCTGTTTGGGATGGAAAAGCACGTTAAAATTTTATTACTAATAAGTCCTCATTGATCTTCTAGGTCCCACTGAAACACATGCATAAGTTAAATTCTGTGTTTTAAATAAGATTGGTGAAGATCATTGCAATGCACTGTAAAGTAAGCACTTTCCCTACATAACCAGATAATTCAGCAACCCAGAAAAAAGGGGCATCTAAAGAGCAGCGGAAGGCAGAGTACATTCAGACTAATATTGCATAAATCATGCAAATGCTCTGTTAGGGGTTGCCACTGTTTATGGTTCATTGTATGAGAGACATTACTCAGATGAGACTCTTGGAACAGATTGAAGCATTACCTTTTCATGTCTGTTCTTCTTCTGCAAAGCAATGGCGTGGTAATATACTGAAACCTGTCCAGGTGGACACCACAGTCACGCTGTTAATTGTTTACTTATTTTGCATAGAGACAATGCACAACTTTTATTGTGTCATAAACTGGTATAAATTTCACCTGTGACATATCACCCTGAGGTTTACAATGCACTGAACAACCATTGAATAAAACCAAAGAGAAAAACCTCTTAACCCCCCGCCAAAAAAAAACATGCAAAGTCTATTAAAAGCAAATCAATTACATCACCACAATTTTATTCCAATTCCTAAATAAGGTCAAATGTCAACTGTACAAGACAACTAGAGATGATCTAATCATCTTGATTAAATGTGCTTTTATGTCACAAGCAATAGATTTTTCATTTTTATTTTTATTTTTTTTTCCTTCGTGGTTAACTTTATTTTGACCGTTGAAATTATTAGTGATGCAGTGTTCTGCTCTGTGCTCAAGCCTTATGGTGTTTCGAACTGATTTGACATTCGGTCTCAATCTTGATTGAAGTGGACTTTTGTATTGCTGATTTAGAGTTTGATGTTTAACAATGATTTTGTGGGTGTGTGTGCCCCGGGTGGTTTGTCTCCAGCGTCTCTGTTTTGGCCCTGTGATGAACGGAGACCAGCCGAGTGAGAACCCCATGTCTCCTCTTTTAACGGCTAGATATTGCACTAAGCAGATGCTGAAAATGAAGAAGTACTTTTCTCATGCTTTGTTTTAAGCTTTTGGTTTTGCTCTTGTGTTACTGAAGTGTAATATTTTGTGAAAGGCTTCCATTAACACCCATACTATCACCTACAATGACATTCAGATTATCTTGAGTGACTATGTCTTACCAGTTTTTTGTGCCACTTCAGAGTGTATTTGTCACACCCATATGTGGCCCATTAACATTGCCATCAGATGCAGTCTTGGCAGGAGCCTTCACAGCACAAACAGCAGTACCTTGGAGCTCCTTTCTGTCCCTGCACTGCGTTGTATATGCCAGCATCATGTGTGCATCGAGGAACGGAGGATAACAATCAAATCTGATTTGATGCACGACAGTTTACAACTTGTATCTCTCTGTGCTGTATGTGTCTTCATTGTCTTTCTGAAGCAACTGTCTGCCAAAATTAATAATCTGCTCTTCTTTCAGGTTTTCTATTTGTGCCCCTCAGGGCTGAGTGCATGTGTGTGTCATTTACATACAATGATGTGATTGATGCCCTGTCCTTCACTTTGCTGCGGCCGTCTCTCAGATTTAAAGCCCCTTTAACCTCAGAACCCCATTTACAAAGCAAACATAAAGCTGTCTGTTTACTTTATGAAGCTCATGCCTCAGACCTTTAGCTGATTTGCTGCAATTTTTATGCATTTGCTGGTACTGGAATGTGGTCATGATAATGGTGGACAAACAGCTGGTGACGGACAGAGAAATATGCATAGTTGGAGCTTTGCTTAATAGAACCAGAAACAAGATTTAATCAGAACTTCTAATCAAGTCAGTCTACAGATCAACATTTATGAAGTTACGAATGAGATTTATTCCATAACAAAAAAATCACAATATGTTTCAAATAAAAGATACAAAGATAAGAAATTCAACTTAAAATAAAAGCTACAGAAGCCTGTTAATCACCCATTCACTTAAGTCAAGTAGGAAGGAAACTTTTAAAACATGAAAACCATTGAGAACCCCTGGCTATGTTCATATATTTAATAGGGATTTTATGAGATAGATAAAGACAATGAACTGATTATTTTTGAGATGAAAATGATGCATAGTTTTCACATTTTAATGGACTTTTGGGTAAAAGCCCTCTTTCATCTGGGATGATGGGTAAAAGTTTGGAGGAGGTAAGAGTTTGTCCTGTAACTGGAGGGTTGCAAATATAAATGTATTTTGAGACTTCTTTTTTTAACCTAAACAAATGACAACACCAATTCATCACCTGTTCAGAACAAGTCATTAAGCGTGACATTAAATGAGAAGCAAATACAAAACAGGAGCATCACAGCATGTTACAATAGGCATTTGAGCAATGTTGCAAATATTTAAATAACAGCTTATCTATACTGATTGTTTTGGCATCTTACCCTTAAGATGCCACGAGTGTAATAATGTTAATTTAAGTCGATTAGGAATGAAGTGAACTAATTGCCTACAACTATCTAGGTATATCTCTCCAAGCATGTAAAAAGTTTTGAGAATAATTTGTGGCTTTTCTGCTCTTTCTCATTGAATCTGCTCTAGCCTGATTCCTTCTTGGCTTCAGGGCATTAAGCTCGCTGCTGAGTCCTGGGTCTGGTTGGGAGGCCATTAAGACTCAAGGATCTTATTACTAGCAATCAGTCAGTCTAACGCTGATATACTATGACAGTTATTAAGAGCGCATTGCCTTCAGCCATGAGTGTTGATCAGTGTAGTTTAAACTTTTTGTGCTGCTGTCTTCAGCCTAACACCACTCAGTGATTTTGAATATGTCACATTTTTAATCCATTAAAAAGTTATTTTGTTCTTCAAGTTTTTGAATTATGACCAGCAAAGAAATATTTCTTAATGCTGTCTTTACACACACATTTCATTGACATCCTTTTCTTTAACCTATGCCCTTCATAAAATCAAGACAGTGGCAATAATCCTCTTTAATAGCAGACGACAGCGCCACATAACATCTGACATTAGCTTTTAGCCATCACTTTTGTTTCGGCCTCGGTTTTGACAGCCAATGTGTGTCAGCAGTAGCTGAATTGGCAGTTTCTCCTGGTGTCATTGCCTCTTTCTCTCTTTGGTAATGTCTTTGCGAGCGCAAAGGTCACGGAAGCTCATGATCCAACCATGACTGGACCAACATGATCTGTAAAACATGTGATTTTATCCATAATGCTAATGCAATTGTCACATACAACCACAAATTTAAATTTTTATGACAAACACAAAACAGAGGATGTTTAAAGCATTGTGTCAAAAAGTTGTAAAATACTGGAAATTAGAGCCTGGAAATTCATTACAGCCTGACATAAAAATGTATTTGAATCCCACCTGTTAAAGAAAATATGTCTGAATTAAAGCATGAAGGATGAACTGAATCTTTCTGAGATTACTTGCGTTTACAAGTCTTCTTGTATCCTGAGGATCCTGAGGCTGAGTGGTGCATTTAGAGCTGTTAGTCCAACAGGAGGATGAGACATGGGAAAAGGAGTCCAGGGGATGACATAGATGGGCGGTGGGGTAGCCATATGGCTGCTGACAAGAAGAAGGGGCAAAGCTGACAGAGCAGAGGGAACGGAGATGGCAGGCAGGGGGGGAGAGGAGGAGGAAATCACACTGGAAGGGCAACATGCTACCCTTGTGCCAAGGCGGAAAGTTGCAGCCGCCTGTTCGTGTGTGTGTGTGGACGTGTGTGTTACTGACTGACAATGCTGCTGATTGGATCCAACATGGAGGCCTGCGTTCTGACAGCACTGATGCCTCAAGTCTGGACAGGGCTTGGACTATGTGAGTGACTTGAGAACCAGATAGAGAAAGACGGGGGGAAAAAAGTATGTGTATTTCTGTGTATTATCTGTCTCTGTGAGAGTGTGTGCATGTGTGTGTGTGTATGTATGTGTGATCCAGCGTGGGTGTCAGCCAGCATCCTCTGGACGCCTAAAGAGGCTCGCTACCAGCTGGGTAAGGCAGGTGCTTAGCTGCCCCCTTATGCCCTCTGGCCCTCCCATTACTGCTGCCCCCCAGGCCTGCTCAGTCAACTGCCACTTGCTACCAGATCAATATTATCTCAGACTGAGGACAGCATGTCATTCCACCACTGAGGGGTCAGACAACCCAAGCTGTTAGGCAGCATCAGGTACAAACTGTTTTGGGACTGTGCCCCATTAATATTCAACATTCCTCCCCTGCTGGACGGGACTTTAGCTTTTTAAATTGATTTTAAATTAAATTACTTATACATACATACATGGAATGGTGTGTAAATAGCCTTAAATAAAACCATTAATAAAATTGGTAGTGCCACATTTAACACCCTAAATCTTTCCTGAAAAATAAATGTAATTGAATGTAACTGAAGCAATTTTTCTTTTACTTTTTTTTTTTTTTTTAAGTTGATAGCGTCTTGACATACTGATATTTATGTATCCCTTTGTAATGTTTAAATGAAACATTACAAAAAAATCTATTTATTTTAGCCTTCAAAATGGGAAAGATCAGAAAGCCTCTTGGGAGCATCACAGTAAGCAGGGTACAGCGGCTCTGGCATGACTTGGACAAACAAATAGTAGGCCAATGCCAGAGTTCACTTCAGATAGTGTATATTGTGTTTTTCTTCTGGTGACAATTTTGAGAAGCTGAGCAGCAGATTTACAGACGATGTTCATACAGGTTAAAAACACACAAAACAGCAGTACAGTAATTACAAAAGCCCAGAATTTAGACTGGCTCCCTGTGGTGCTTTGTAAGAAAGACTTCACTTTGTGGCATTTTGATATTTCAAGACTTTGCATACTCCTATTTTAACACTCAAATGTTAAAGACAGGGCAATGGAAGAAGCTGCAGAGTTAGCATCCCCTTCCAGGTAGAATTTCCCTGTATAAATCCAAATTGGATGGTCTCTATTGGAATATTCTCACATATAGTAAATCAGCTGAACTTATATAGGGCTTTTCCAGTCATACTAACCACTCAAAGCGCTTCACACTTTCACAAATTCATGCACTCACATTCAAACACCAATAAGTGCCTTGCCCATGGGAACACTGACATGTGACCGAAGCAAGCCAGAGTCAAATCTAGAACCTTGCAAAACAACTACTCTGCTCTCTGAGCCAGTCACCCCCATATTGTCATATTCATTTGTATTCTGTGTTTTCTGACCCATCCTAGTTGTCCAAAACATCCCCTAGAAATCTTAATTTAAATTTGTCAGTTTTCACTGTTGCCCCTGGTCTGTGTTGGCCACTGTTAAGAATGTGTTCCTCTGCCTCTCTCCCCAAACTTCAACCTCCAGTTTGCATATCTAAGCCATTTTTGAGACATTGTTCCTGGAGAAATGCTCTCTGATTTTTGTTTTAAATAAAAATCCTATAACTGGGACAGTCTGGCCTGTTATCAGTCTGTTACAGCTGTGGGAACTGACAAGAATTAGTTTTATTAACAGCAGCAATTGCATTAATTGACTCATGAGCTGAATATGCATTCTTCACTATAATTACTATACCATCTCTTTGAGGAAAACCTTGGTTGCAGAGAAGCTTTCTGCTGACGAACCGAATACTGAATGTGCACACCAACTGTTTTGTTGTTTTTTTTTCTGCAGCATTCCCAGTGCAGAGATTGTTTTCATTCCTGCTCAAGTAGTGGCACAAAAGTGATAAGTAGGTAATGACTTCTAATTAGCCATGTCCCACAAACATATTAACAATAATCAACAACGTTCCATAATGTTTCTTAACATCTGCGCGAGGCTGAGCGCTTTCATCAGTGAGGGTTGAATGATGGCCCCGTTGTAATGCGGCGTCGAACTCTTAATCGTTGCTTTGTACCTTTTCACGTGCGGGTTCACTTTAGAGGCGCCTAAATCAAAACAGGGATTCTCAATTATGCAACGTCCCATTTACATATGCTAATTAGGATCATATTAATTATCTTGAAATTGGGTAATTAGTCAATCTCATTTAAGGGATTGTTCATTACACTAAATGCACAAGAAAGTTACCCCCCCAACATCCCTTTATCCGTTTCTGGCTGTGCGTATGTGCACGTGTGGAAGAGAGAACTGGGCTGCCTGCCACATCTGAATCAAGCCCCGGTGGTGTATTTAATAATTTAAGCATCCCAGCTCATATAAGAGATGCACCCACAGCTTTCATCGTTACCAAGCATATGGTTCCATAATGAGCCGGCTTGCTTGTAAAATAGTAATGCCAGTGTAGAGCTGAGCAGAAGAGACAACAGCCAGGCCTTTTCTCTGTTTTTAGCCATTCAAGCTGGCTATGCTGCCAGCGGTGGCCAATGCAGTATACAAGCTTGTTTGGGTTCCTCTGTTACGAAGACGACCCTGGGAAGGCCAATTTGGGCTAACCATGAAAGGAAATGGAGAAAAGCACAAGCAGAGAGACAGAAAGAAGACGTACAGTAATGGCAGCAACAGAGGCAGCTGAACGCATCTTTCTCTTCCCAAAACAAACAGTTTACCTCGGCAGAGACCAGATTTAAACGGGCACACAGCTGTGAGCTGCATACACAGCCAAGGTAAACATGTTATCACACTGGCTGTCTGATCTTTTGTATGGCAGATAAATATACTTACTGAAACTACATAATCATTATTTTATTCCAAATGATGTGAGTCAAATTGAGCTGTGTTAAAAGGGGAAGAAAAAACAAAAGCATTTTAGCTCTGATATGTAATACAATTGCTGAAGTTCCTTTGCTTTGTGCCCAGAAAACACAGCAGGATTCTAGTTCCTGTTGGAGGTCTGGAAGATCTCACTTCCTCATGGAGGCCCTGAGGCATTTTGGGACATGGGGTCTTCTTCTTGATGTCGTCACCGCCTCTTTTTATTCTAATCTCTGACACAGCTTGGTGTGGATCGTATGTATGTGTGCTTGCTTTCAGAAGCTTGCATTCAGATGCAAGTGTTTATGTGTGACACATTGCAGTGGGGGAACAAATCATCTTCTGAAGACTAAGAGAAGATAATGAATGTTGCTATGCCCTTCAATTGTACTTGAACAGGAATTACCTCTGTGGCCGATAGGGATAAAGGGAGGAGTTGTCATTTAGTGATGCATGCAAATGACACTTGGGATGAAGGGTTGAACGTTTACAGGTAGACCTTCAATTCTATCTTATTCATTCAGAAAAGAGGTGTTGGATTTAAGGAAAGTAGGAAATGAATGCATGCTGTGTTTTATTAAACCCATTCTGTAAACTTTAGATTATTTTTTGTTTTCAGTGGAACAAAAAAGAACATCCAGTGGGGATATTTAGATATAATTAATAGCATATGAATCCAATCTAAAATGTTCTGGCTTAGGGTTTATCTTTTCAAATCTCTCATCCACTCATACCATTTTTAGGCCAATTTGCTTGCCCAAAAAATAGAGGTAGCCCACTTTCTAGATAAAATGTTATGGGTTGGGTTAAGTCACTGTTGCAATTTAATACATATTTAGAAGTCTGTCTGTTTCAGCATGACAGAAAATCTACAAATACAGTAAATGTTTTTGTAAATTTGCAATTTTTACAATTATAGAGGAGAATGGCACTATGACTGGTTAAAGATAAAAATCATTCAATTTCTCTATTTTTAACAAAATCAAAATTTTAGACAGTTATTGATGCCCCTAACAGTCCATTTAAAGTAAACGTATCTTAAGATTTTTTTTTAGGTTTATGCTTTCTGACAATTTTCAGGGACTTCTAATTATTAATAGTTGACTTTCTGTCTCTGTGCATCATACTGTAAGTACGGCATGGCTATTATTCATCACCGATTAAATGTGAAGTTTTAGGTTGGAGTTTTTGAGAAAGAGAGTATCCTACTGCAATAAAAGATTGATTTATTTTTCATTCACGTTAGCCCCAGTTGGTGAATCAAATGGGAAAATGTAATCAGTAAATACATATGAAAAGAAGTGGTCTGTTTTGCTTCTCAAACTTTTATTTAACCTCCTTCAGTAGATGCTCTTAGTTACAATGGAGGGACATTAGAGCAGGCTGAGTATCAGAGGAACACTCAGCTCTGTGTGGCAGCTCAGCCCTTATGCCCCTCTTGTTTTGTCAAGGCATCCCTCTGATCAGCCCGAGTGCTCTTCTACTCATCCCAAACGTCCCTGTGCTTGGGTCGAGTGCCACTTTGGTGTCACCCCTCAGGGCGAGCTCCACAGAAGAGGTGCCCTTTGGCATTTTACCCTTCCTCAACCCTGCTGAAGAGTTGTGAAACGGACGGCGCCGCTGCTGGTGACACAGAGGCACTCATGGCTGCAGCTGATTAAAAGAAAAAACAGACCAACTGACATATTTTGCCTCCCTAAAATGAAAAATTCTGGGATCAGGTTGCTGCTGAAAACAGGAGAGGAGCCAACGCTTTCATGGTTGATTGCGTTTATCCTTCCCACTAGGGGGAGCTGTGGTATACCCTTAGAGCTAGTTGTATAGCAGCACATGAAAAAAGCTTGAAACAAAACATGTATTGTGACCTACAATGTGAGATGTACTTCAAGAATCTTAAAGATGTGTTTATATTATTTTTCGTGCGATCCTAACATTGTCTTACGGGTCAAAAAATGACCCGCCCTAACAAATGCCCCAAAATAAAGCAGATTTATTGAATTTTAAATCCAAAATCTATTTTGCATGATGAAACAATCTAATATTTATCAATTCATCTCAGTTTAATTCATTTTTTATCATGTATTTTTGCTATGCAATACAAAAAGACAGTCAATAGTATTACACACTTTTTTTTTTTTTTTTACCACAAACCAAGTGTTGTAGCAGTTTTCTTTTTCACAATAAAGGTTTATTATTGTAATTATATAAATGTAAAGTTCTTACTTTTGAATTAATTATACTGAAAGGAAAAAAAAAGTCAACAATTTGGAACTTTTTTGTCAACGGTTCAAGTGAATTATAAAAATACCTCTCGTAACACAACAAAACAAAATGTTAGATTTTTGAAACAATTTAATATCAGTTCTTATGTTGAATTGTTGTTTAACATCAACATCTCATAATTATATGGGATGTTCAACACAAGATGAAGAACATCTTCTGCTCAACATGAGGTGTTGAAGATAAAATGAAGAACATCTTCACAAGATGATCTTCATTTCATGAAGATGTTCTTATCCTCAGCATCCTCAACACAAGATGAACATTTTCAATACATAAGGTATTGAACTTAAGATGAAGAACATTCCCATGAGATTAAGATGTTCTTCATCTTATAAATGTGCTCTTATGTTGAACATCTTCAACATAAGACAAAGATCACCCTATCCTTCCTGCCCCACATTGAACATAAAATGTTGAACACAGGATGTTCAAGAAAATGTTCATAGCATGAAGATGTTCTTCACCATATGAAGACGCTCCTATGTTGAACATCTTCAGCACAAGAATTTGTTCAACATAAGATGTTGAACTTCTTATGCTGAAGATCTCATGTAGGACAGTATGTGCAAACATACAATGAAGCATCAGTTGGGCAGTGAAACATCTACTCATGGCTTCAGCAAGGAACCATCTAGGGATACTTAGAGTCAGCATACCTTCATATCCTCTATACTTCATTTGTTTTTATTATGTCTGAGATTGTTTTCTGTTGTGTTTGGGAGCT
>CAEFZX010016466.1:0-26988 GCA_903066825.1 Alfaro cultratus | reverse complement strand
CCAACACCAAGAACAGACATGTCATCTTGAAAGGCAATACAAATAGAATAGAGGCAACAACAGGCTAGTACGGTATGATAACGTTACATGACACAAAAACAACGAACTGAGAACGTGCCTGGTATGTTAACATAACATATTAAGAATTATTCAGATAACTATAGCATAAATAACATGCTAACAAGTTTACCAAACCATCCGTGTCCTAATCACTAAACGCATTGAAATCTTCGTCCTGTGTCGTTTTTAAACAGCTCGGCTAACTTCTTCTACCTCTCCGAAGGTAGAATAACACAGGCCTAGAGCGCCCTCTTGCGGTTTAGTGTGAAAATAACATGTGATATGATATAATAATGGGTACATTTCCACACATAAGTCGCTCCGGAGTAAAAGTCGCACCACCGGCCAAACTATGAAAAAAACTGCGACTTATAGTCCAGAAAATACGGTACTTAGAATCAAATCAACTCAAAAGCAACATTTAATTTAAATATATTTATAAAAAAACACAGACCGTGTGCCAATAAATGGCTAAATAAATGGCTTCTGCAGATGTTTTGGCATTGTGAGGAGGAAACTCCATTATCTGAATCAGGTGTGCTGAGGCAGGAAAACATGATTGAAAAACAGTTCTTTACAACCTGACTCAATGTGTAAAAACAAAAAAGATGCTGGTATCAAGCGATTTTTTAAATGTCTTCCTGATCCAACACATCTGACTCAAACGGCTGAATTACCTCCCCAGTATGCAGTAAAGTTCTCTAATCCTGATAATTACCTGATAATTTGACTCAGGTGAGTTGAAGCACAGACATTGGCCCTCAATGACTGGATTTGACATCCTCATATTCTACAGTGTGTATTAAGAATTCAGATCACATGACCTCTGCTGTCAATAAGTCTGAGCTGAAGAAAAGGCAAAGAAAAGTTCAATGGCTTAGTTGCCTCTGGAAACGAAACAAAAAAAAAAAACATCTTTTGAATTGAATTTCTCATTTGTTTTTTTTCTGACAAAGCAAGTCTAGGACAACAACAAAGGTGCATTAACACTCCCCTAAAAAAGCAAAGTGAAATGAGCCAAATTCTCTGACACTATTTAAGAAAAGCACAAAGTCAGAAAGAAAAAAAAAGAATGAAATAAAAGGCGTCTATTTTGAAATCAGGTTGGCTGCGTTAAATGGCCCTAAGTTCTGATCCTGGGGCCCTGGCTGGGCCGAGTCTCAGCAAATGTCTGGAAAGCTGCTTTGAGTACATTGGCTGTCTGACCTGGTACCAGCCAGATGCTATTCATCACTCACTCCCATAGAAACAGACACACTGCGCTCCGTCCAACCTCTTGACTGACTCACTGGACCTAGCAGATGTTGAACACATCCAGAGGCTGCCCAGCAGGAAAGGTGTGAGGAGCATGTTTTCCTGAAGCAACAGACAATTTTTTATCTAGACAGAGCAGAAAAAGTTAAGAGACTCCTTTTAATTTGTCACACCCACATGAAAGGGGAAAAAGCAATTCACACCAACCTGACATTATGTAAAAATATATTTTTTTAAATGTTTATGCCCCTTGGACCTGTTAGCTGGTTGGAACATAAACTCCACTTGTCTTCAATGAATTGTTTTAATTCAGACACACTGGAGAGTTTTTGAACATGAACTATTTAGGCTCAAGCCGCAGGATCCTCTTTTTGGTGTATTTTTGATTGTAAAAAAATACCGGAGCATAACTCAGGTATATTTCAGCTTATGAACTGACAGAAGAACATTCTCCTCAAGAGCTTTCTGAAGACACTGTTCCTTCATTTATGTGCTCTTGGAGTAAGTTTGGTATATAAAGGTTCACCGCTGATCCAAGTGTTCTTTGTTTGTGGATAGTGGTTCTCATTATCGTTCACTGCGATGCCAAAATCTAAGACAAGGCTTTACAGCCATTTCCAGACAGAGAAATGCCTGACTTTGTTTCTCATTACATTCTTCAGATCATCATATGTTGTTGGGGGGTTTTTTAAGAGACATTTCAGCCTGCGTCATGATGTCAGAAAGGTTTACATTATGATTTCTTCACTGTGCGATTCTGGCAGTAAGCAGGTCACATTGATGTTGGTGAAACTGAACATAATGTATTTAATCACAGTTAATTCATGATTAAACAAGAGGGGAAATTACTTGTAGACATGGGGCCGGCTTAGTTTTTGGTTTCTTTCATATTTAAGATCATGATTTGAAATCTTCATTTTGTATTTACTCAGGTTGTTTTGATCTGATGCTAAAAATTTGTTTGATCTGAAAGATTTTAAAGAAATAAACAAAACAAAAAAATCAGAGGATTTTGGATAGCACAGTACATCATATTTTATGCACATATAACATTTTTGTGGAGTTTAGAGGAGATTATTAACTTAGTTACTGACAAGTAATTCACATGAATCACTTGTCAGTAAAATATAAAATAAATTTTAAGCTTATTTTTATTTTGTCAGTAAAAATAAAATAGATTTTCTGTATGAGTTTTTGCCTTGGACTTCTGCCTTCTCTTTTTGCTATATGGCAGCATATCACCATGGCTACAAGCCAACTTTTTGCAGACATGTTGAGTTGTTGACACTTAGAGTGTTAGGCTGTTTCACTGCCTCCTCAAATTTGCATTGTGCTTTTATGAAGCACAAACTATAAGCCAAGTCTTCTGGTTTTTATTTAATCTCTCCTTAAGACTTGACCATCAGACATCTTTTGGATTATTTTCTTAAAAACTACAAATGAATGTGATCTGCAAAACAAAAAAAGATGCTGTATAGTTCATAAAAATTTTAAAATGTCATCCTCTGACAACACTGAAAGTGTAGCGGTTGCTGCTTCAATTTTAGATTTATTGCTGGGCTTCTAAGATTTAAAGACAGAGATGTTCCAAATGTATGTAAATTAAAGGAAGCCCAGAGGGACTGATTTATTGGCAGCTGAGACGCAAAGTTGCTTGATTGCTTAATACTTAGGTGTCCTTCAATTTATTCCAAGTTTGACCATCGATTACAGTGTTACTGTGATGAAAAGCAGTCAGAGCAGTTCAGCCAGAGGTTTCAACCGAAAAAAGAAGACTACTATTTTCTGTGGCCGGGTCAGCAGAACTGCCACAGTAACAGAAGTTGAATCTGAGGTCAGTGAATGGGCTCTGTGCTCACTAAAACAGCTTCAACTGGAGCAGGGCAACTAAAATAGTCACACTGTTTACCTGGACAAACCTTAAAGCAGCAGAGACTTTGCTCCATGTACAAACAGTGCATAGAAAAATTAAATAATTAAACGGACACATGGTGAAATAAATCATTGCAATCTCTTAGAAAAGTGTACATCAGCTCCATACTTTCTGAAGCCTTCAACAAGATTATGGTTTCATTCTGGCTGATTAGTCGACAACTCATCATGGCAGAATTGGTCAATTTCATTTTAATTGGACCCATGTGGCTGTTGGTTAACTTTCCATCCACCTTGTTCAGTGCAGACACACCCCAGTAACATGACATTACTGCCACCATGCTTGACAGTTGTTAGTGTTTGTAGGTTTGTAGGTTTGAAATCCTCAGCTGACCTCAAAACATATTCTGAGTCAATTTTGCTAAATTGCTCAATCTTTATTGAGCCTCTAGGTAGAATTTTATATTAAATAAAATCCACATTAAATTCAAACTTTCGCACCAATCTAATTTAAAAACATAAAAAGGCTAATTGATTACCATAAAAAGTATATATAAACCTCTAACCTTGAACTGCAGATACTTTTAGCAGAACAACTTAAAAACCAACATAAAGCTGGAATTTCTGTTAGAATTTTTTTTGTGCGTTATCCTGGCCACAATTAGGATGTTATAATTACACCGTCAGTCAGTTGCTCTAATTACAAACCAGAAACTACTCATCAAAAGTTAAAAATTGTGCCAAATGCAAGAAAACATGTACTTTCCATGATTTTGTTTTTTGTCTTTCTGCACATACGTCCTGCTCTGCTTCGCAGAGTGTTTATTTTTCTAACCAATCCCAACTAAAAACCATCTGGGGAAGAACGATTTCTGTAAGTCTACAATTTCACTCATGTGGTTTCAGTTGCACAGTTAGCTTCTGGCTAACATGCCTCGTTAGTATTTTGACTCTGCTTGTTATTTTTTATAACTTCAAGGATGCAAAAGTTAGAAAGAATGAATGTGGTCCTTGTGTTTACTTCAAGGTTTTCCAATTACGTTAAAATCACTATCATCTATAGAAGATTACTACATTTTCTTGTTTATGAATAATATATATTTACTCTTTGCAAGCTCTACCCTGTTCTTTTTATCTTGAAGTTGAATTAAGGATATTTTACTAAATAAATTGACTCACTAAATTGAAAACAATTGAATTTTGCTTTCATTTCTGGAAATTATTCTAATTCTCTTATTCATAGAAAATGTTCATATATCTGCCCCTTCCTGCAATCATATTTAGCACGCCATCATCTTCTCAGAGTTTGTCTTCCAATAGGGTCAATGCAAATTCATTTTTGAATACAACTCATGTCTGCAAATAAAAACTGTTAAACTGATCATGAGATAAAAAAGAAAACCTGTTGTGATTTCAAATAAATTCATTGAATTCAATAAGTACGCTTAATTGTTAAACCATGAATAAAAAATGCACAAGCTAAAAGTGGTTAAAAAGAATTAGAAATTTTGACAAAAACAAAGTGTGAATTTATGGATAATCTTACAGCTACAGATAAAAAGTAGATAACATTGCATGCAAGCTTCTAGGCATAATAAAAATCTTATTAAAAATTGGTCCTCGCTGTCACATTCACTGAAGTGTCAGCATGCAAGCTGTAAAATATTCTCTTTAACTGGATATTGTACAGTAAAACAGGATATTTACTTTGCTTTAAAGGAGCAAAATAAAAAAAGATGTCCTGGGTTAAACAAAAAACTTTGGTAAACACTTTTTTGATGCTTTGCTGAAACAAATCAAAACTATGTGTAAGTAGGCAAACAGTAGGTTCAAAAGTCCATATTAGACCATCATTTTAGCAGGCTAAAATAATCCATATACAGTAATCATGCTTACAATAATTACAGGATGTAAGCACTGAAATTTGGAGAAAGAATGCCTGTCTGGGCTCTTGCCCTGCAGTAAAGTTTAAAAGATTGTCTTTCCCCTGCAGGTTTTTGGTGCCATATACAGTAGATATGTTCTTTTATATCTTTTTAACAGCATAAATATGAGCAAATAGATTTATTTTTATTTTTTCCCATGCTAATAGTGAATCCTATTGCAGTATGATTTACCTGACAATTTTCTGATACTATTATGATAGCTGACATGTCAAGGTGAGAAGTGTCCAAAGCATTTTTAATATACATTTATAACATATAATATGTCAATCCGTAAGTCCACAAACAAGCAACACGTTTTTACACAAAAACAGACATGGACACCCTAATTTATTGAACTAAGAAAATACAGTAAGAAAAAAAAGTCTTGTCTTTATTGCTGGGATTAAAAAAAACATTTCTACACCAAAAAAGTAGAAACATTTGATCCAAATGTAGAGAAACTGAATACCTTGCACTTTAAAAGTCAATCATCTGAGTCCCTTTCTTTAAGACTTTTTTCTCTTCTTTGTATTAGGAAAAGTTTGCATGTTTCTTTATTGCTGACCAGGTAAACAGAGAAAGAATTCTCAACAGTTACTTAGCATTCTTCTAATTGAAAAAAACAACTCCAAAACATTTATGGCCTGAGTGTTTTTAATTTTTTTCAACGGTGCAAAATCTTTGGACACCAAGTAAAAACAGCAAACCTTTTCAGAAAGGTAAGATGAAACTGCTGAGTGGAAGAGAAGACAATGAAACAGATGAAGAGCTGAGGCCTTCCTGTGTTGAAAACCACTGGTTGTATGCTACATAAGTGTTGCAAAGAACAATTTAGAATTCAATAAATAATGTCTAATTATATACAGTATGCATCCTGCATTAAAAATATCTTTACCAATAATATATTTGTAGATGTTTATTATTTAATACAAAAAGGTGATCTAGCAAACTCTAATGAAGATGTTTTGTTATAACAGATGTCTGCAAAAGTCAGAAAAAACTGTCTGCGCAGAAAGACTTCCTTATAAGAACATTTACAGTATTTAGTAAGTTCAGATAGATGCTTTTGTAGCAGTATTTGTGACCTCATCAGATCATATCCTGGCAAGTTACACTAAAAATTAAAAAAAACAATTTCCTGTTGTTCTTTCTCACCAAGAAGTCAGCAACTGTGAGGATCATGTTCCTCAGTTTCCTCCTGAGGTTGTAAAGCTTTTCAGCCTTCAACACTATGTGGAAAGCTCTCAGAAAAAAAAGATGAATATCCTCTTAGCCACATGGATTATTGACTACCTGATACACAGACTGAAAAAATATCTGAGGAGGTGGATAGCTCTATGGGAGCCCTGCAGGATGCATCTCTTCAGTTTGTATATCTTCCAGTATGTTGGAATCCTCCCATCTAAAGAGATGCTGGGACGACTCCGCCTTTGTGGATTGCTCCATCATGAACAGGAGGCTGAGGAAACATACTATGTTGAAGCAATCATCCAGACTGTTTGTGTGAAAAGGCTGAAATGAATCAGTTGGAGTGCTAAAGCATGTCAAAGAATGTAATTTTAGTTTTCATTTTAAAGTGGTTTTTCTTATTTTATGAGCATCATTAGGAAGCAACAGAAACGTGAACATTGGCTTTGGTGGTTTCCTCTGATACTAAAACAAAGCAGCTGGATAGCAACCTAATCCTCAATGTATGGGTTACATTTGACAGCCATGCTCATAAGCCTGTCACTTTTTAGTTTTTAGTTGGTTTTCAGAGTCTCGCCCTATACTGACCCCTCAGAGCAGCAGGCTACCCTGACATTTATTCACCCCCTGAGCCTGTCAGCAGTAACATCTTCCTCTGGGAGGGTGATAATTGAGCCTCCAGCTCTTGGCCTGTAAAATTAATCACCATAAAAGTTTTCCCTTCAGAACTACAAAACTCATAGATTCAGATCTCACCATTTCCCTTTCTGTTTAATGTCTTCAGCAGAACAGATCTGTCTTTCATTAACTAAGACTTTCTTGTTTTTTTAGGAAACAAATCAACTATTTAAACACTTTACTGTAGGGTTTGTCATCTGCTTGACAGTTTTTTTATAATGTAGCAATTGGGTAATATTCTTCAAATTTAATGTTTGTGCAGATGATATGTAGGTGTGGAGAATTTTTCAATGAAACTTGCTATCAACCACCAGAGGGCGCATTGTGACAAGTCTTTGGCTTTCATACAGAATGTAGACCATATCTGTCCTTTCTGCTGTCCTGTTCTGCTTCCTTGGGTTTCTAAGAGAAAAGTTTTATTTTTGCTGTAGTTTTATTCATCCTAAGCAATATGAACATGAACATTTTGTTGCCCTTGCAAATTTAGTTGGTTTTTACCCAATAGTACCACACAGAAAAGCATATACTCTCTGTGGTCATCACACTTTATTTAAAAGTAATAAAAACATTGTGAAATGTATACATAACAGATAAAAATGTACAATTAAGATATATATATATATATATATAGATTTTTTACCACTGGAATATACAGTGTGATGTCAAATATATAAAAAACAAACAATACAATAAAATTATAAAAACAATCAATGCTAAATAAACACAATGACTGGAACACAGAAGAACAGTTCTTTATGGAGCCTGATTTAAGTGAATAATGACCAATAAACACTGGCGTTTGGAAAATGTAAAAAGTATATTTTAAATATACATCAGATATTATGCAATCTGGGAAAGAAAATCAAAAGAGAGGAGAGAAAAATGAGAAAAAGAAGGTCCTACCAGCTCGCCGTAGGTTCAGTTCGGTTCGGTTCTGTTCATTTGAAGGTATAGGGGGGAAAATGTGACCTGTAAAAGGCCAAAATAATAACACAACAATTACATTTCAATCATTAATTCAAATCAGTTTACTGGTAAATACACACTTGAAATAACTAAACAACGAGTTAAAAAATTATATGGGGCTTTCAATGAAATATTCCTTAAGCTAACTTATTAATTTAACTGCGCAGTTATGTCCAAAAATGCTACTTCCGGTTAGCATACCCATCACAAAATGAGTCAAGTGTTAAAAAATAAAACCTAAAATCAATTAGGCATCACAACCGAATGAGACAAGACCTATTTCCAAAGTAATCGGTGTGCACATTACCCAGATGCAATTTTATTAAAAAGGTTCAAAGTAAACTTCAAATTTGAGAAACTTTTTCTCAATGGAGTTCCGCGGTCGCGGTAGCAGCGACGCAACAAAGGATTTTAAACAACAAACTACATAAAATACTGTTATAAGCGGAAAAAATACAAAGCTTACTGCTTGAGTTGAATGTATAGCTTTTTTTTATTTTTAAACCAAATACCACAACATTAATAGCCCATTTTTCTAGTATTAACACTGTGCCTAAACTTTAGGTAGTTCAGAAAATTGTTCCCAGCACATTTTATTTGATTAACTTGCTTAAATATAATTCTGCACAATTTGCAGCCACTGGACTGTCAGTTCCCAACTGTATAGGAAATAACAAACAAGCAATATGAACTGAAAATAAATCAGCTCATCTGCTCATGACACAAGCATGTTGGGAAATGAGCTTTAAATTCCTAAAGAGGCATTTTTATTTTAAAAATGTGAAATTGTAACACTAATATTGGATCATGGGTAATATTCTTTACCTGAATTTTGCTGAGAGGATATTTCCTCAGGTTTTCTGCTCTATGATACAACGCTGTGTGGTGGAAGCAACAGTGCACAGATCAGTTGGTAATCCTTTTACTGGCTTACTGTGGAGTAATACCATATGTAAAAGGGTATTAGCATGGAAATAGATAATGTGGCCTGCTGCAGGGCTCTGCTGGATCTCATGCACCCACACATGTCATCTTCACCTCCTCTTGTCTCCTCTTAATCTACACACAGGTCCAGCTTCCAACATGAGTCTGATTTTCAATGCCAGGCACAGCCAGCAGCTTTTAAGCTTACTACTGAGAAAACACGAGGAAGGGAGAATGAATGTGTGTTTTAGGACCATGACAATGCTGTTGCGCAGAAAATAAATGATATTAATCTCAACTTTACATCAGATAAAGCATCAATATCTGTTTTTTTCTTGAATGTCATTGCCTTAGATAACTTTGTTTATAGTCTAAATGGGAACTTCTTCAGGTAAGTGTAAAATTAAGAAGTACAATGTATTTTACTATCACACAATCTGAAACTTTTGGTCTGACAGAGAATGTAAAGGAAACCTCTGTACTTAACGTCACACTGGCACTGAAGGCATCAAATCTGGAAAATGTAGCACTTAAAAATCAGTTGCAAAACAATTCATGTCATGAATGAAAATAGGTGAATTGAAGCTGCATTGAAAGAAAAACTCCAACCATAACAAAATAAAACTGTTCTGGAGGTGACAGTTAATGCCTCGAAATCTCCAACCTGAAGAACAAATGATTTCCCATAACACAGGTTAGATAATTCATGAGGCTGCTTTTAAACATAAAATATCAGGTATTTTTTGTATGGTCCTTGGGTTTTAATGAGATGGGATCCTAATTATTTTGACCATGCAAAAACTTCTCATGAGGTCACTATGTAAGACGTCCTGGATGTGACCTTTTGGAAAGAAGAGGACAGTAAAGACAGAGAATCCATTTTGTGGTGCTGATTCACACCTTTGTGGTTTGGTCATAACAGAAACACCTGGGCTTAACATACTTTCCTCATTCTATGATTACAATTTAATTACATCCATACTAGACTGCCTTGTGAAGCTTCAAGTAATTTATTGTAACACAGGTTGCTATGGCTTCAGTCAACAATAACACAATTTCCAGCTGCAACAAACAGTCCATAATCTACACACCAATACATTTTCAGTACACAGCCTGTCTCCCTTTGTATAAAGCAATCTATTTGTATGTCTTTCTCTGTTGTGTGGGGGTCCTATGTAGGGTGAAGCACACACCTCCAAATTGCACCTCTGTTTTGCTTTACTAAATTCTGTGAGACCTCCCAACAATGCATTGTGATAATGTACCTGCAACTTAAAAAGCAAAATAGAGTTGTAAGGCTAAAAAAATATGTCAAATGTTAGTGGTTATAACCTGAGAGGGGAAGGAGAGAAATTTAAAAAAAACAAGCAGTTGCTCCTAGGGCTCTATGAGCCACACTACCATGGCTTGACTCATAGAAGTTAACTTAGACTTTAGAGCCTTCGTATAATAGGTACATACAGATTTGGGAAAACAACCAGATGAGTAATTTTAATGTGCCCAACTCCTTCTGACTGCATCTATCAATATATTCTCCCAGAGCAGGAGCACACAGAAAACTGTACATTTTCATTCTCCCTGCCTACAGATAAACAAAAACAAAATAAAATACTGCTGACTTTTCTTTATCTACAGAGGAGCTGAAGCATATGGTGGATATGCATAAACCTCTATAAGAGGTATGGGACGATTCCACAATCTGTCATTGCATTATGATAACTGTAAGAGGAATAGAGAAAACCTAACTCTACACTTCAGAAGGGGCTGCAAAGAGACTGTAATTGGGTGTTGAAACAAGCCTAAAATGCAGAAGAAGTAGATAGCAAAACTAATAGTAGTGCTTCTCAATGTTTGTTCTCAGAGCACACTGCTGTTCTAGTCTTGGAGGTTTCTTTGCTTGAGTAGAACTGGTCTATAATGATGGATCAATAACAGGTTCCCTTCAAGTTTGTGGCATGTTGATGAGGTAATTCAGTCATCTGAATCAGTGTGTTAGAGTAAGGAAACATCCAAAGCATGCAGCACAGTCAGTCCCAAGGGGCAACACTGAGAAGATGACATAATAAAAGAAAACAAGGGAAGAAATTACAGAAACAAAACCGGGGAACATAGTAATCAAACTTAATTCGAGTATTTAAAGCTAAAAATGGTTCAAAACCTCAAACTGAAACCCAGAGACGATGTCACTAGAGTTTTGAGAAGATCTGATCTGTTCTGGCCTGTTGGCGAAACACCAACAGTGCCAGCATAATAAGTAACTAAATATCAGCCTGGGCCTGGCACCAGCATCATTGTGGTTTGGCATTTTGGGGTCTGCTGCCAGCAGACCTCTGGCTGTCCTGAGAAGCAGCCAAATCATATCCTCCTTTCGACAAATGGTCTGTGGCATGAAGACGAGTGTCTATGTGAGCGGTGGCGCCAGGGCAGGGGCCGACTCCACCATGCCGGGCACATCTCTGTCACCACTACAGAGCACGTCCGAGGCTCAGGCATTATTGTCAGCTGGACACTTAACACGCAGGATTTCAGAGCCAAACTCCACAACAGATGTCAGAAACTATATCTGTATTTATTATGTGTGAACTCTCAGAGACTAGGGTCAATTCCTGCATAGTAAAAGTAGCTTGTCATTTTGATTATTACAGTGAGGTTTCTTTATTATTTATTTTTTCCATTATCTTGAAAGGTTTTAAATTTAAATATAACAAACTAAATAAGGTAAAGATTGGAGAATTAGCAAAACTGAAAATTTGTAGCATAGATTCTCTATTTTGGAGGTAACTTGTTTAAATTATCTCATAGTTGTTGCACTGTATTTGTAACCATTTGTAATTCCATATGCCAATTGATTAGCTTCAAACTGTTGGCATATCATCTTCAGCTCTCATTCCTCAAACCATTTTGTTATGCCTCCATGCTTCACACTGATGCTCATAGTATTTGTGGCTAAATTTAAATTGGGCTGCCTCCCCCTTGGGAAACATGACGCTAGATAAAGCAAATATGCCTTTAGTATATATTTAAACCTGGATTTCTAATGTCTGTGTGCTTGCTATATACCCAGCAGCATATTCCATGTAGACCTAACAGAAGGCTCAACATGATTTAACCAGCAGGACTAAATCCATCTAAAATATACTCCATCATCTCATCAGCTACCATTACCCCCCAGAGCTGAAAAATGATTTCCTTGCTGATCTGGTGGGTCCTGTAGCTCCAGACTGATTAGTTTGAATCTCTTGGGGGATTCATAAGGAGTGTGATTGTAGAGAATCCAGCACTGACCTCTCAGACCTCATACTGAACAGCAAAATAGATGAGTGTCTTTTCTTTGAGGTATCTTTCAATGAAGTAGTCTGGTTTCTTTGTACAGAAAAGTAGAAAAAATGCATATCTAGAAGACAGCAGCAAGCAACACAACACATGTTTTTATTGAGATTGAGAGTATACAAAATTTATTTTATATAGAACCTATATACATATATTTACAAAACAAGGGATGATAAAACCAAAAAAAGCCACTAACCTAACAAAAAACAAAAAGCCAGGAGGCCCATTGTAACTCAGGAAAAAACAAGTGTAAGAATATGCTTGACATTAGAATGGTCAAAAGAGATAATGTTAACACTAAATAGATCCTCTGCAACATTTATCAAGTGTATTTTTTCTAAATCAAATCTTTCAATCTCCTTATGAAGCGTATTCTCCTTTGCGCCTGTTTTGTTGTACCAGTGGCATCATATTTCAACTGATGGCAGAAGAGTGTGTTGAGATAAGACAAAACTAATTGAACATTGTGTTCAGTGTTCCACTTTCTAAAATTAGTCATTTATGTTTAGAAAACTTGTAAAACCAGGTGTGTGGCACTACATGCCACCCTTAAAACACATGAAAGTCAATTAATGGTAAAGGCAAGCATAGTAACTTTTAAATTCTGTTCATCAGCTACATATGGAGACCAAGTAATCCACTTGTCGTAGTCCAACTGGGTGTAAATTGAAGTGCAGAATATCTGTTGAAAATTCCCACAGATGATAATGGTACAGGTCTGATAAGTTGATCTTTCTGATTACAGACATGATTAGAATCTCTCAACTTTAAAAAGCCCCAAATGTTGGCATCAGGACAATGAGACACTCATTTCCATCATGCTCCTCTTCTTCTGCCAGAGCTGTTTGTTTTAGGAGAAGAAGCGGAAAGTGGTGCACTAAGTGCTCTGTTCCAACGTCTGGGACTCTTGATGGTTGGCTGAGTTAACGAATGCATCATTGGATGGCAGGAGACACTTAGGATAAACCTTTGCCTTTGTGTAGTTCCTGTTCCATCTTGAGCTACTTGAGGTGCACAGGAAGTAACCTGGTTTATGTCCTTTTCAATGAGTATCCAATTCAGGAATGGCAACATGAAGGAAGTGCTTAGTTATGTTTACATACCGAGGTACAAAATAGCGTGAGAGGGTACAAATGAAGGGTGAAGCAAAGTGTGTGATGAGTCATATCCTGGCATGAACTATGTGCCATGTTAAACTTTTGAAAAGCAAAGAGTGGAGTGAGTATTTGATCTATTCACTTCAATAATGGACAATTAAAAAAGGAAATGTATATATGACTGAGCAGATCTACTCTTTATTGATATTGTTGGCCAGATTCTGCATTTCCTTTATTGTAACGTCAAATGCTTTAATAGAGTTGTCCTAAATTAAAGCACACCCTGTTTTGCATCAGGGAGGGAATTAAATTTTTTTAAATAACCCTTTTCCTCTGAGAGGTTCTACTGAAACGAAATAAAAATGTTTTTTTTACCTACTAAATGTCCATTGCTAATGGTCATGCATTAACTGGTAATCAAATCATCCCATGTGAATAAAGGTTACAGAGGAGCAGTGTGGGGTCAAAGGGGAATTCTTGTCACATAGCTGGCCCACACATGAAGAGTTGCTGGGAGACACAGCCTCATTCACTCCTATCATACACCCTCATGTAGAAAAGACTGACATACTGTCATATGTCTTGACAGAGACACACACAATAAATATCTGCACACGCTCAATTATTGAGCCTCAAAGGCAGCTGTGCAGAAGATAAAGTGTAAGAGTGTTTGCATATGTGCGTGTTGGTGTGTGTGTGCTCACAGTGCATGTCACATTTCTCCCATTTCCCAATATCAGAGCTGAGTGGGAAATCCATCTGTTAATAATGCACAGGGCAAATGAGGAGTAGCCACTGCTCGACATCCAATACGCAGAAAATGCGAACAGCTGCCGCTTGCTGAGGAGTTGCTTTCAGCACAGCGACGTGTTGGGAGGTTTCTTCTTCCTCTCAGCCTGTTCTTGTAATATTAGGCCGTCTGTTGCTCTGGCCGGACACACACAGCGGACTGCATGCATGGAAACATGTACAGGGTGACATATGGAAGGCATGTATGCACTGGATCAAATTCTCTGCATATCTTCATAATGATCTAATATGAATCTATAGTTTTTGGACTTCAGTCTCCCTGAAGTTTTTGATTTTTGGCTCCATAAATTACAGGCAGGCTTATTTTTGGAGTTTTCTATTGAGATGAAGAGAAACTTGGATGATGTGTAGAACATAGTTGCATGACATACTTAAGGGAACATACCAAGCTAATGGTGATGACTCAGTGAGGAAGCACATAATACAATGTGCTGCAGAGCCATTAGCCAGCCACACGTTACTTCTGCCCTGCGGGAACTATCTACACTCCTTCTCCCCACCAATGTTCATCCTCTGAATAACACAATGGATTAGTTACAGCTACAAGTACACATACATGTACATGTGAGAGCAATGGGTGTGAGATATTCTGATGTTGTGGGAAATTACTGACTACTTGATTGAGTTGTCACATGTGCTATTTGTATGATAAGTGCCTTTAAAATCCCTTACATCTTATATTAGCCTACTATTCTAATGACAAGAGAAATCTATTAGTTCTGACGCTTGTCAGTTTGTAAATACTGTTGCCCCCTTGTGGTGGTTTTCAGTTACTGTAGCTTTAACAACCAGACCTTTTCAATGTGCTTTCATTGAGCTCATGCTGTGAAAGTCAGTTGTCTGAGTCTTGGAGCTGAACTAACAGTGAGTATGAACATAGTCAGTTAGATTTTTAGTTGCTTTGTACGATTCTGTGTTATGTTATAGTGTCTGAAGGAACTTATTTTGAGGTTTAAAATTGTGCTAACGATGCTAATCGGCAGCACGAGGCTAGCGGTGGTTAGCATGGACTTCATTTTTGTTGTATTTGTTGTTGTGTTGTTTTTAAATGTGCATTGTGAGTTTTTACCGGAAGATGAAGACTGCTATGCATAACGTATGTATCTGAAATGTAATATGTTGTATTTTTCATTTGTGTTGCAGTTTAGCGATAAAATGAATAAAAGAAGATTTAGTAACCAGACTCCGTCACATCTACTGGCTTTCTTATTTTGTTCGCCATCTGTTTGGAAAAATATTCTGTTCTAGTTCGACCGGACATTTTGAATAGATACTAATGTTTTTTCTTCATTGCAGGTTATCCAATGATTTCTCTGCACAAATCTAATTTCACAGTCCAATAATGAAGAAATTTTAAATCAGTCTCTAACCCTTAAGCAACACAATCTGAGGTAAAATCTTCATCTAATATAATAACACTTCTCGCAAGTGCTATCTCCTCTCTGCTGTTTTGCTACGTAATTGAATCCTTCAGAGTGAATAATGGTGACATTGGTTGAACTGTTGCCTTGCAGCAAGAAGATCTTGAGTTCTAATCCTGGATCTTCCTGCATGAAGATCGCATATTCTCCCCAACCGTGTGGATTCTCTCCTGGTACTCCAGCTTCCTCTGACGGTTCCAGAACATTACTTTTAGGTTCGTATTTCTTTTTTTTAATCTGTGTGACTACTGACTTCTCTACTGTTTATTAGTTTTGTACTAGAACAAGCCAATAGGACACTATATTACAGAATATTATGTTGTTTTCTTGGTATTGAGTTTGAAATATTAATAACTGACCATCTCCTGGAAGATGCTGTAAACAAATTTCTTCAATGTGATTTAAAAGAGTTTGAGAAAATACTTTTAAGTCATTGGTTGTCAAGTGGCTACGGAATAATTCAAGCAGGGGGATTCTGCTTGCATCCCTGTGAACACAGTTTACTTATGGGATGTTAAAATGGAAATTAAGGCTTCTAAGCACTTCATACCAGCTACCAAATTTGTGGATAGTAACAGTAAAATACAGGTGGACATGTTTTCTGAAAGATTCACTACCACAAAACCAGTCTGATCAGGTACTATTGACTCCAACTGCCTTTGCAAAATACAAAATAAATAAACTTGATTATGAGGAAACCAGCATAATTTCCTCTTATATGCACCTCAGAGGGAGCACAACTGCCCTTTGTCCTGATGAATTAACTCACTAATATGTTTCTAGCCAAGAGTGCATTCTCTCTCTCTGTCTTACTCAAACTAAATATTCCAGAGTGTTTGGAACGTCACATGTAAAACTCTTCAGCATCCCCTCCTCCGTCACGCTTCTCCTGCAGTGAAGAGATTGATGGTTGTTTGGTTTGTGGTTACACATCAGCAGGATCTGTCATCAGCACCGATGATAAACTAATCTCTCCATCTTCCTCTTGGGGCTTTTTCGCTGCACCCATGTGTGTGGATGTCTTTGCATGTTTTAGGATCTTGTGACACCATGTTGTGTCTTTGTGGGTTTCTGGGAGCATGTCCGGTCTCTCTGCCTGCGTTGCAGTTATCTTATTCATTTCCTGCGTCTGTAGGTTTTCTACCATCGACCTGGCCACCTTGTTAGCACTCCTGCCATGCAGTAAATGAGCCAGCAGTTCTGTAATGTTTGCACTGGGCCTCAGGAAGGAAATGATACCAGAGCTGAACTTCTGATAGAACACGTGTCTTCGTCAAGTCTCATAAGCTCGTACTTTGTGAGAGTGCTCCGCCATTTGCGGTTGACTTTCTTCCGTAAGTGTGAAAGACTGTTTTGTGAGGAATGTTTTCCACCCCATGTTTGCATTTGTGTAAATATAAGTCCATTATTGTGTAGGTAGTTGTGGTTTGGCCTATATGTGAGGATATAGGGGTTGTCTGTTAAGTGCATACCCTGCTAGGGATACGAGTTTGTATATGTTACCCCCTAACTCTCCCCGCTGATCTCCTTAGCTTCCTGAATCAAACAGACCACCGGATTCCTCACATAAGTCAGTCGGGTGCGCTTGAGTGAACCTAAATAAAATATTTTTGGGCTGGGAGAGGAGATGGTTTGGCATTAAGAAACGCAGAGGTCTCAAACTGACTGGAGGAGGAACACACAGGAAAGGGAGGGTTTGACATATAGGAATTCATTCATTCGCTCCTTGGCTTCTGAAAACATTTTAGCAGAGGGAATTTCTGCAACATTTGAGCTTCAGAAAAAGTGTCTGCAAGTTCTATCTCAGTAATCAGTAGTTTGTTAGCAATATTCTCAGTCTATGTTAGATTTGTATTTAAAATATCCAAAAACTTAGGCGCACAATTTGAAACTGCTGATTTAGCAAGTTCAACAATTAAATACGTACAAAGAGCGCATTCTTTAAATTATCTCAATTCAACTATATTGAAAATTGTTTTGTTGAAAACTTTAATAGAAAAGGTGATAAATTACAAGTTTTGCTTGTTTTATGGAATATATAATAAAGGGTTTCACTTCAGGTGAAAAAAATAAACTGTACAAAACCTTTTCTGAAGATCATTTTATTTTATTTATTTGGGAACTTTTTTGGGGTAGATTTGTGCTTTTCCCCATTTTTTTCTTAGAGTCAAGTGTTATGCTAATGCAAACTGTATGATGTTTTTATGATGTTTATTAATGATTTTAATTGTAGCATTTGACAAAACCATGTTTATTTCCTGTTTTATAATTAGTGACCATATCATGTAAAGCACTTTGAACTGAATTGTTGCTGAAATGTGCTATACAAATAAGTTTGACTTAACAAAGCAGTCATCTTTTCAAACAACCAATTAAAATGGGATTTATAAGTTTCTAATCAATAGCATTCTGATTCAAAGACAGAACGCTGCTTTCTTTTCCTATTTAATCAATATAAAAATATATGACAAGCTTGCTGAAAGAAAATGTTTTCAGTCAGCAAGGGTCAGTCAGCTAAAGGATGATGCATTCCTCTAACTCTGTGTCACATTTGCCACATTAATGCCTCTTACCGTAAAGATACCACTTTCATAATGTTTGTTTGATTAAGGTGGGTTTTGTTTTTAGGTTTGATAGAAATACATAGGTACCCTATTTACTTTTTCTTTTTTTTTTTTTTCATTTTAAGCAAGCTCTGCAGATTGTGCTGCTATAGTCATCTGCAAGGACTAGGAATGAACTGAGGGGAAAAACAGCCAAAATCCAAAGAATAACATTGAATTACCACCTAAAGAACTACTGATAAGAGGTCAAATTAAAATGTGTAGCTGTTTAGGAAAATATAGACAGTTTAAACTTTGGAACTTCACAAATGAATCTCTTCAAACATTACCAATTTTGAACTTTTTATCAATCTCAGTGAATGTTAAAATAAGACAGGCCCAAACTATTTTACCACCGCTGTCAAGTCATCTCTTTTCTCAGTGCAACATGTGACATTATAAAAATTATAAGAAAGCACACAGAGGACAGCATGGCATATGAAACGAGCCTGAGCCCCAACAGTATGCTGCTTGCCTTCCTCTCTGTTTACATGCTGGCTTCCTGTGTCCTGCTCAATCAGTGGGATCTGGGTGTCTGCCTGGCACTGTGCTGGAAAGAAAGGCATAGACTAAACTCCTCCAGGAGCGACCCTTTGTGTTATTCATAATCACAGTCGTACAATAACAAACTACCAGCCTAGATTATACAAAGGGCTAGAGTAACTGCTCATTATCTTGCAGGCAACAAGAGGCCACATTACTGCATGCATAAATATGTGCATTCTTCAATCTTTATTCATTTTTGTTTGATTCAGAAAGTTTTATTACCACCTTAAGATGACTTTTGTACGTCTTAAGCTGCACAGGTGATGTGGCTCCTCTTCTTACTTCAGCACCCCTGAATGCCAAATATTTTTTTAGAGATAATCTCTTGAATCTCAGCGTCTGCTGCCTATCTTAATTTAGTTTTCACCAGTGTCAAATGGCTTCCTTCGTTGACCGACTTATCAAGCAGATTGGAAAATAAAAGCTCGGGGGAACGCCAAGATTTGTATTGCAGATTCCACAGCTGATTATTTTTTAAGCAAGGAAGAGGAGGTCAAGGCATGTGTCTGCTTGTCTGCCTCTGCTAAACCGTGTGGCATTTTGTTTGCATTTGTCTCTTCCTTGTGTAAAACTCTGCACATCTCGATAAGGATCTCCCATCATTCTCTGCTTTGTTTATTTGAGACCAAGGCTTCCTGTGTGTGCAGCGTTAGTTTTTATACAGAGATGTCACACTGAGGGAGACAGATGTGCAAGCTGTTTATGACTTGCTGAGCTCATCACCGATTAAATGTGGGACATTTGGCAGCTGTGTTAAGGATTTCAATGTTAAAGAATAAGCAAACCGAAACATGAAGATGGATGTCTTGGTTTGGTTTTTCTTAGATGTCGTGTGATTGATTATTACAGTAAATCTTATATTTACTGCAAAAGAAGAGTAATAGTTACATTTTTTGATTTCCTACAAACATTTTTTATTCTACTATTTTTAGTTTGTAGTTTTGAATGAATAGAAAAAAGCAAGCAGGATAATCATTGTCTTATGTTTTTATTTTGTTTGCTTTATTATGAGATTTGCATGCACACTGATTGTTATTATTCACTGTAAGTTTACATAGTAAAACATTTTCCTTCAATCTTTGACTTGACCTTTAGGGTATATAATTGTTTGTCATTCATACCTGAATAAACATAATTGCCCTCCACTGCCATATTTATGAAGACTTCTGACTCTACCTTTCACCTGAATGAAGGAATTATTGATAATATCTCTCTCTCTCTAGTTAAAACATTTATCACTTGTATTTGTTAAAGTGTGACATGAAGCAATAGAACCCCTTAATTTTTCAAATAAAACATTTTTTTTTTCCTTCAACAGGATTAAAGATTATTGTTACAGAAGCATTTGGTAATGAATAGATTGGTTCTCTAGTCTGCACTCATTGAAAACACACACACACACACAACATGCTTGTGACCTGCAGATGACACCCATTAGGGGAGCTGGCAAAGCTGCAGCCTCCCAGGTTGATTCTGACGTCTGTTTTACTCTTAGCTCAGGTATGTGGAAATCTATGTAGGCTTGTTAAAGGTTTTTCTTTCCCCCTTTAAGTGTGTCTATGTGTGCTTCATTGTATGTTTCAGGAGAGGGCTGGTGGGGGTATTTGGTGAAGATTTCTGGTCTTTAGCTGCCCTCTGGTCTTGCTCCAGAGCCTCTTTGTGCACTGCAGTCTGAAAGACTGGGGGTGGAGGGGACGTGGAAGGGATGCCGAACAGAGTATGGGGGTGAATGGTTGCACTAAATGGTTAAATCCTCAATGCTCAGAAAGCATTCAAAAGACCCCAAACCTAAAACAGAACACACATTTAAGTGATAAATGAATTAACTCAGTTCTTACCTGCAATATTTTTGAGTAAACACTAACCTACCAATCTTTCTAATTTATCTAAATATGATAACATTACAAAATTAACTTTTAGAATGGTATTCCAAGATGAAGTAGTCCTGAACCTAAACCGTTTCTGATAAATAAAAGCAAATAGATTTTGCCTGACAGTCTGCCTGATCGGTCAGTCAGCACCTGCAAAACTATTTATTCAGTTCAAGAGCCAGCTGCTACAACAGCTCTAAACATCCTGTTCTCTGCACCCTTTGAATAACAGCATACACTGAAAGTTTGCTTTTACAAGGATTCTAACTCAGAGAGAGTCTGACTGCAAAAACTTGTCAATATTTTACAGAGAATACAGGTGAGAACATAGAATCTATTACTTGTTTCTTTGCTTCACTTATACTTTCAGTTTAATCAAGGACTTAGAAGTTGTGTTATGTGCTGATTTTCTTATTAATTTAGTTTTATTTGAAAAATATCAATGTAAGTTCAAAGTGATCTTTATTATAATGTCGGGACTCTTTATTTATGCTTTAGTAGACTGTACAACACACATATGTTTAACATGGCGCACAGTTGGTCACTTAAATGGAGCCTGGTTCTGCTGGAGGTTTTTCAAAGAGAGCTGTTCCTTTCCACGCTTACCACATGCTTGCTAAGTATGAACATACAGCTAGGCTTATGATGGTTTAGGTTAACCTAAACCATCATAATCATTTGGGTGAACGCACCCAAATGATTTTGGGTGCGTTCACACCAGCCCTGTTTAGTCCACTTTAATAAAACTCTACTTTGTTTGCCTAGAAAGTTCAGTTCGTTTGGGTAGGTGTGATCCAAAAAAGCAAACTCTGGTCCCCTACAACCTGGGTCTCAGTTCTATTAAAGTGAACTGTGGTGCAGTTCGAATGCACATGTAGATGTAAGCGGACCGTAGACCAGTTCAAAAGCAGGAAACGAACGATATCACAAAGTATACGGGGACAATACAACCAAAACCGGTTCAAAAGCAGGAAACGAACGATATCACAAAGTATACGGGGACAATACAACCAAAAACAACGTGAGTCAAATGCTAGCAGGAGAAATGGCTTGTGGTCTTTTACCAAGGACAAAAGAGAAATCCTACAATGTGTTATTCTTGGTGCAGCGCCACCATAGGCGAGGAGGGGAACAGGTTTTTCAATTAGTTTGGATCGTTTTGACAGTTCAGTATGAAAGTGAATTGCAGCATCTGAAAATGTGACAAATGTTGCAGTTTTGGTCCTCAGTCGAACCAAGTCTACCAGACTATGATGTGTGAAAAAATCCTTACAAGCAATTTGGACCAAATTTTAACTGGGTGTCAATTTATAAAGAGCCTTGATGGAAAACAGTTGTTGTGAATTAAAATCAGTTTACATGTATAAGCTGAACAGAACTGAATTAAATCAAAGCATCTCTTTCCGTATGAGTCTTCCTCCTAATTTATACCTATATTTTAATGGCAAATGGAATAATATCTGTTTGAGGCTGTGGGCTTGTCTGTGTATTCCTAACTGCACTGTAAGCTCCAGCTCCTGTCATCTCTGTGCTCAGTGAGAACTGCTCTTCGCATGCCTTCAGCTCTGCTCGATTTCTGTTTATCTTCCAGCACAACCTGTTGCAGGGAGCTCACTAATTGCCATGGGACAGTGCCAAGCACTCCAGTGACAGATGTTTGAGCTGGATGGCTCCTAATGAAGATCGGCAGTGTAACATCCATTGGCCTATCCTCTGGAGGACCATGATTCATTATGCCTTCAGTCCTGCCAGAGGCCACTGGATCCGCATTATCAGCCAACACAGATCCAGGAAAAATGGAAGTCACAGCCGTACAATGAGCCGTGGGATCCTCATTTAGATAATTAGTGTGTTATTGAAACTTTTCCATTCAGTGAAACCAATATTGTCTTTTAATTAGTTGCTTATTGTTGTTAATGGGTTTTTAGTTAATAGCCTTTGTCAGTTTATCATTTAATGACATTCATCCATAGCTACAGAAATAAATGGATTCATTTCCAAACTGGTTTATCAAACATTGGCTTATGAAAATATATTAATGCATTTAACCATGTTTTCTGTTTCTAAGTTCAGCATATCTAATTAAAAATAAACTATTTTATTATTTTCATATTGATGGGTTGAGCATATTTTTCTGTGTCTAAATAAACTGTAACAATTAGTAAAATTAGGTAGTTTAATTAACTTTTATACATACCACGGATTGTGTGGCAGATGCATTTATACCAATATATAAATCCTAATGTACCTAATAATGACATGCATTTAAAGAAATAATAATGATAATTTGTAAACATTGTTTTACTCCAAAAGTCATACTAACTAATTTGACTTTCACTTAGGTGGATTTGACTTCATAAATGAAGTATTAGCAAAATTAAGAACAATTCTATAAAACATTTTTCTTCAAATTCTAGGCAAATATACATGGAAATACATATAAATACAATCTCTCTGCAACATTCGTATGGAACCAATTGCACTGAAATGTGAAGTCAAAATCCCATTTATGACACAAAAATTCATGGCATTTCTTTATGTTCATACAGGCTCATTAGTCTTCATTATTTTCATTCATGGTCAGAGAGGTGACGAAGCAGCCATGCAGACGGCACTCAAACCGGACAGCCTCAATAACTGTCAAAGCCGCACGAGTGGAGCACGAATGCTAATCACCCCTGAGAATACAGCCAACTGACTCTAATCAGTTTGCCTTCAATGGTGGAGAGGCAGCCAAGGGGTTACTCTCAGACTTCCATCTGAATGGAGGCAGGCCTTATCCCGCACACAATGAGGCATATGGGACTGTGTCTTTTGCAAATCTGTCGACACAATAAGGACTAAGGCCTGGAGGTACTCTGCTCTAAAGAGGACTTAGACTGGGTGTCAGGGAGTGGCCAAGGAGGACGGATGCATAATTGACATGCAACCTTCCAGGCTGCAAGCAAAACACAAATAAATTAATTATGAGGTAGTGAAAAAAATGACACAGATGTGAGCATTTTGGCACAGATAAATACATGTTATAGGTAAAACCTGGCTCGGGTTTAAATTCAAAATATGTTTAAATGATTATTTGAAATCAAGTTCTTAGTTCTTCGTAAATGAAACAACTTATATTTTTGTTTATATAATTCAAATTACTGAGAAGATCATGAAAACATTTCACAGCTTGACTGAACCTAATGGATGTTAAGCAATTATCAAAGTTATTGATGTAAATCATCACAAAGGGAAGCAATTGTCTGTGTTTGTTTCTGCATGTTACATACATTTAAATAAATGTACCTGAAATGCAAGAATATGGTAATGACATAGAAACCCACTTCTAGAATGAAGCAAGCAGTCAAGTAGATGAATTCAAAAAGCATTTTATGACAAATTAAAATCTAACAAAGTGCTGCAACATAAATAGCTCAATGGTAAAATCGACAATAAAGCAACAAGATCTGACAAAGGGTACCAAATATTACAGACTATTCAACAATTGAAGTAGTTGGCCATCAATAATGTCTCTTTGCTTCTGTGAGATGCATATCATTGAACATTCAAAGAAATAATTTTATTAGTTAGGCTTTCATTAAAAAAAAGGAAATCAACGGGTTCTTTTGACATTTACTGTGAAAAAGTAAGAAAATGAAATAGTAGTGCTGACTAATTCTTGCAAAAGCAGCAGATGTAATTTTTATGACCTACCTACATTATAGTTGGCACACCAATCAACAGTGCAGTAAGATCAGTATTTTGGACGGCATTTACACCTACACTCCATGTAGCAGGGCTGTTGCATTTGTAGCTTTTTGGGAATACTATCATGTGTTTATACTACAGTGCCAAAGCAAGTGATCTCACTGAAAATTGAACTTAGTGTGACTTTTTGGGGGAGATGACAAAGCCTTAAAATGATTTTCCCAGAAACACTGAAACCTTTAGTTTCTGGAATTTACTCTTGCTTAGACACACCCTCATTTTATTTTGGTGCGCTTTCCATCCCAGATGGACTTTCTCCACTACTTGTCAGATCCATCACCTAGTTGGGGGAAAGCACAATCCACCTTTGAATGTTCACATCATTCATTCAGTCTTATTGCTGTACAGATGTTTTCCCTCCTGCAAAACAAAATCCACAATGACCTCATTGATGCCGACTCCAAAACAAAGAGAGGCCAGGCTCGATCGCTCCCTTTTTGTCCATTGTCAGGGGGCTCTTGGTACTCTGGTTTCCTGGTCACATTTGAAGAGGCCGTATTGGTTTTCACTGGAAGCCTGTTGCCTGCAATGCAGGTGCCGCTCAGATTTAGTTTCATGCCTTTTTATGCGAAGCACTTGCCATCTGCTTGATCTTCTGGACGTGAAAAGAATCTGAAGCTCAACTTTCAGATTTGTTTGAGTTTTATTTTTATTTTTTTTCCCAACAGGTAGGGTGTGAGTAACGCAGTAGGCACAGGACTAATCAGTAACAGAGAACAGACTTTCATAATTCCTGTAATAGCTCAACTTTGTTCAACTACTTTATCCCAAAAATGGTCTGTGCAAACAAAGTGAGAGCAGTTCAGATTCACATTTCTTTAAACCAGAGCCTCACACACCATTCCTTTCACTTAGTTGAAAACAACAAGAATTGGCAAAAAAAATAAATAAAAAATGCTCAGCTTTCAAACAATTTTCCAGTCAGAATGCAGAACAAGCTTTGGAGGAAGATCACGCAAGACAGTTCTTGGGTGAGGAATTTAAAGCATCCAGCACTGTGTACAGCGTCAAGCGGAGCGCCTGGAGGGGTGAGATGGATGCCAATCTCCCTGCTGTTTTGTCACACTGTTCCTCCTGTCAGCAGACAAAGCTGCCACTGATCCAGATTGTATATGGAGACCGACAACTCTTGCTTTGGGACTTGCACAAACACAACACGCACCTGCATGATTGACGGAGAGACATTTTGCCTCTGTAAACCACATGAAGGCAACAGGAGCATGCACCGTACAAACACCTACACAATCTCGGGATGAAGTCTGAATCAATGATATTTCACAGGAGATCATCGGGTTCTTCATGTGCCACAGAGACTTCAGAGATGATCTGCTCCGTTTACCCCCACTGTGAGTCGATCTGTGTGTCTCAGCCCATGTTTGCCAGTTTCCCGTGTGAGAGTAAAGAAACACCAGCTACTGTATAATACAGGCACGGTGGGGCCCAGAATATATCTAGTCACCACAAGTGCCTGATTGCAGGAGCTGAAAACATTGTTTGAAGAGAATTTAAATTTTTTGACATTCTGGGTTTGACAATATCCTCTGGATTTTGTTTTGCTTGTATTTTTCTTGGGAACTGCTAAAAGTAGATATTTCTCACAAGTTCTTCCAATAATTGCAGACTGATTGGTTTACTCTGGCAGTGTAGAAGGCTATACAAAATAACTAACCAACTACAACCTTGTATAAAGACTTGAAATTAGAACTTTCTTTTTCTTTTGTTTAAAGTAAAACCAAATACTGAATTTAAAAAATGGGAACATTCAAGGTCCTCTCCTTGGGCTGCCACCTTATCATGGTGGAGGGGTTTGAATGTCCCAATGATCCCAGGAGCTATGCTGTCTGGGGCTTCATGCCCCTGGTAGGGTCACCCAAGGCAGACAGGTCCTAGGTGAGGGACCAGACAAAGTGCAGCCCGAAGACCCCGATGATGGACGAAATCTTTGGACCTCGTGTACCCTTGCCTGGATGCGGGTCACCGGGGCCCCACTCTGGAGCCAGGCCTGGAGGTGGGGCACGATGGCGAGCGCCTGGTGGCCGGGCTTTTACCCATGGAGCCCGGCCGGGCTCAGCCCGAAGAGGAAACATGGGTCCCCCTCCCATGGGCCCACCACCTATGAGAGGGGCCAAAGGGGTTGGGTGCGATGTCAGATGGGTGGCTGCCGAGGGAGGGGGCCCTGGCGGTCCGATCCTCAGTTGCGGAAGCTGGCTCTTGGGACATGGAATGTCACCTCTCTGGTGGGGAAGGAGCCGGAGCTAGTGTGTTAGGTTGAGAGGTTTCGGCTAGAAATAGTCGGTCTCACCTTGACGCATGGCTCTGGTTCTAGAACCAGTCTCCTTGAGAGGGGAGACTGGAGTTGCCCGCGGTGAGAGGCGCCGGGCAGGAGTGGGCATACTTGTCGCTCCCCATCTCGGCGCCTGTACGTTGGGGGTGGATGAGATTCGCCCCGAGTTCCTTAAGGCTTTGGATGTTGCAGGGTTGTGTTGGTTGACGCGACTCTGCAATATCGCATGGACATCGGGGCAGACTGGGGTGGTGGTCCCCCTGTTCAAAAAGGGGGACCGGAGGGTGTGCTCCAATTATAGGGGGGTCACACTCTTAAACCTCCCTGGCAAGGTCTATTCAGGGGTCCTGGAGAGGAGGGTCCGTCGGATAGTCGAACCTCGGATTCAGGAAGAGCAGTCTGGTTTTCA
>CAEFZX010016464.1:0-46423 GCA_903066825.1 Alfaro cultratus | reverse complement strand
GTAGGTCTAACAGATGAGAAACATGAAGGTTCAACCATCTACCTTTATGAAGACGGATTCCTTATCTATGAGAACTTTGAGCCTCCTTCAAAGCCTGAAACTGTGACAGCTGCTGACATAAACCACAGCAGTGTGACTCTGAAGGTTTCTCCTCCCAGGTTTGGAGCAGAGAGCGTCACATCCTACTCTGTTGAGTTCTGTGTCAGTGGACAAGATGGATGGAAACAACAGAGTGAACCAAAATCCTCAGAAATCACAGTGACCCAACTGCAGCCAAACACAGAGTACGTGTTCAGATGCAGAGCTGTGACCTCAGCAGGTGTTGGACCGGCCAATGTCATCAATGATCCCATTAAAACTTTACCCTGCAGCAAGATTGTTCAGGTTCAAACAACAAAGCCAACCAGGCTTTCTGATGCTGTTAAAGCTCAGAGCACAAAGCTGCAGCCACAGATGGGACAGCTGTCTGTTTATAGAGTTCCTCTGAAGGAGGAGAACATCAGAATAAAGGGATGCAGGTTCTTCAGGTTTGGAGAACCTGCTGCCAAACAAAGTCGTACCATCCTGGTTCTTGGAGCTACAGGTGCTGGGAAGTCAACTCTCATCAATGGGATGATCAATTACATTCTAGGTGTTAAATGGTCAGACTCATACAGGTTCAGCTTAGTGGACGATGGTCAAACAATATTCCAAGCTCACAGTCAGACCTCTGAGGTCACTGTGTACAAACTCAACCACAGGGAGGGATTTCAGGTTCCCTTCTCTCTGACCATCATAGACACTCCAGGCTTTGGAGACACCAGAGGAATAGACAGAGACAGGGAGATCACAGAGCAGCTCCGTAACCTCTTCACTAGTAACGACGGGGTCAGTGAGATTGATGCTGTGTGTTTCGTAGCTCAGGCTGCTTTAGCTCGTCTCACACAAACACAGAAATATGTCTTTGATTCCATTCTCTCCATCTTTGGCAAAGATATAGCAGAAAACATCAGGATCCTGGTGACATTTGCAGATGGACAGAAGCCTCCAGTTCTAGAAGCCATCAACGCTTCAGGCGTACCAAGTCCGAAAGGCAAAGATGGTCTTCCAGTTCACTTCAAATTTAACAACTCTGCTCTGTTTGCTGACAATAAATCCTCTGCCGCAAACACTCAGAGTGATGATGATGATGATGATGATGATGATGATGAAAACTTTGATCAGATGTTTTGGAACATGGGAACAAAAAGCATGAAAAGGTTTTTTGCTGCTCTAAATCAGATAAAAACCAAAAGTTTGACTCTGACAAAAGAGGTCCTGAGAGAAAGACTAACAGCTGGAGGTTTCAGTTGAGAATCTGCAGGTTCAGGTTAAACTTGGTTTGGCCAAAATGGAGGAGATCAGAGAGACGAGAGAAAAAATCAAAGAGCATGAAGCCGAGATCAGTAGAAATGAGAACTTTGAGTTTGAGGTCACTGTGAAAAAACCGTTTCAAGTTGACATCTCAGGTACTGGTGAGTTCATTACCAACTGTCAGCAGTGCCATGTCACCTGTCATCACCCTTGTGCAATACCAAATGATGCTGATAAAAGAGGATGTGTGGCAATAGACAGTAATGGAAACTGCCGTCAGTGTCCAAAGAAATGTTACTGGAACGTTCATTTCAACCAAAAGTACAAGTGGGATTATAAAGATGTTACAGAGAAACGGACAATCAAAGACCTGAAGGAAAACTATGAAAAGGCCACAGGGGAGAAGATGACTGTTGAGGGACTGATGAGAAAACTAAAGGCTGAATACAACATCATGCAGAATGAGGTGAATAAATTAATAGACAAGTCAATAAAGTGTCTGAACAGACTGAAGGAGATAGCACTGAAGCCCAATCCTCTCACCACTCCAGAGTACATTGATATGCTGATTGAAGGAGAGAAACAGGAGGCCAAACCAGGCTGGAAACAACGAGTTGAGTCACTGATGAACATGAAACAAAAAGCAGAGTTCATGGCTAAAGTAGAGAAAGGAGAAGATTTACTCCGACAAGAGTCACTTGATGTGAGGTCTTAAATCAACAGATCGTCCCAAGGTCTTCTAGATTTTAATTATTAGTACTCTCTTAGCTTTTGTTCAAAGCAATTTGTTTATTTTGAAAGGAAATATAAATCCTTCATAAATGATTTTACCAGCATCAAATACATTTGGGGAAGCTGGTCTGACTCTTATTACTCTTTTTGACACATCAGGACAGGAAAACAGGAAATCTCTCTGAAATGCATCCTGTGTCGGTGATACAGTTCCTGGTTCGTTTGCATGTGAAGCACCAAATTGTTTTCTCCTGTCTGGAATCATTTTGATCTATTATTATATTCTCATTTCCACTTTTGATCATTTTCTTTTGGCTTATTTCAGTTCCTTTCTATATGATTTTTGAATTAGTTAACAGGGATTAACTTGTATTCATATTGCAGGTGAAAGTAGGATGTTCTCCCAGGTGCTGTCTACCTGTAACTGCAGCTCTTCCTCAATGCTGAGGCATCAACATGTCCAGCATGAAGCCATGAACCTGTCAACACTCCTGTCTTTATTGTCTTTGCCTGCAATGACTTTTTAAATCCAGCAGATGTCACTGTGTGTCAAAGTAACACAGTTTGGTAAACGAGGCCAGTGAGGCCTGATCTGACGTCACTGCTGGTAGATTTATGTTAGTCGGTATGTTGAAGCTGTTGGGCAACAGAAGGCCTGGTTATGTTTGGGTTGATGCTTTTTAATCTCATTTGCTACGATAATTTTGGGTTCAGTTATTCCTTTAACATAAAGTATTGTATATAATATTGTTGGCTTAATCATATTTTTTGCTGTAATTTGATTTAAAGAGGAATAAAGACCTGCAAACATTTTTAAAGAATTATGTGAAAAAACATAAGAATGACTCAATGTGCTTTTAAGAGCTGCACTAAAATAATAAATGTTTCAACACATTAGTGTTGTTTTGTCTCTGTGCCTTTAAATTAAGTAAAACTGTTTTCCTGTAAAAAAAAAAAAAAAAGAAAATTAAATGCATTTGTATCTCAGTTAATTTTTACATTAATTTGTGGGGATTTGGTGCATGTATGTTTCTGTGTTTTCTAGTTGTTGGAAGAATTTTAAGGTTTATTATCATGTTTGTTTTACCTTTGTCTTATATTATCATCCATTTATTTACTTTTGTATTTACATTTTAATGAAGTGATTTGAGTGTTTGCAGAAATGGACAAGCGGCCTGCTCAGGAGTTAAAAGGAGGGTCGTTCCAGCGCTCATTATCCAGAGGAACTGCAAACTATTATCTTATGAAATATGCTTTTGAAGGCTGTATAATTAAGTTCTGTGTATTTGAGTGTGCAGCTGTGCTTTCCTCCCCTCCCCTTTAGGACTCCGTCATGTAACCAGGGCGTTCCTAATTTTAATAAAAGCAGGAAGGGGCCCAGTTGAAGCTCAGAGCCTAGGCGAAAATCTGTAACTGAGTTTTCGGCTGTGTCTCTCCCTGCAGGTAACTCAAGTTCTGATTCCTGTCTCTTCTTCTTTGTCTGTGTTCAGGTATTTAAACCCAACACTAGTTAATTCTAGTTAATTCAGTTCCTGATCTATCACAGCTGGTTCGTTTCCCCTGATTATGTCCTTATGTATTTAATCCCATCTGTGTGTTTTGCTCAAAATCTAAATTTGTCTCCTTGTCGGCCTCCTGTGTTTCCTGGTTTTTGTACTATAAGAATCATAATTAAATTCATTTTTGCACCTAACTGGAGTCTGACAGCATCTCAGCCTCACCACCACCAACTTCCTACTTCATGACAGACATGTACTTTATGGTCAGTGAGTTACAAAAAGCTGCCACTACAGAAAAAAATATATAATAAAATTACATGACATAATTGAATAGACCGAATATCGATGAAAACATAAAACTGCATCTGAAATTAAACTGAATTCATAAAGAAAACATGAGATTTAATCTTTAATGGATTTTATTTTTCTATGGTTTCATTTTTTCTCCCAGGTTCCTGCAGCAGGTTGGGTTTGTGTCAGTGAAACATAATGCAGACTGTTTACACAAACATCACAGATACATAAACCTAACAGCTAAATATTTACAGTGTAACATTTACTGTACATGTTGGATCCACAGAGAGGAAACTTTGACCTGAACTTCAGACGAATCGTTTCTTCTGCTGCTCTTCATCCTGAACAGGAGAAAATTAAAACACGAAGGAAAAACCTGTTTTCTATGAGCTGCCATCTTCAATGTGTAACCATGGAAACAAAAAAGCTTTTCTGGCCTGAAGTCAGCTGAACAACATTTCTACAACGATTCTCTAAACAAGGTGATGAATATAACATAAGTTTGTGCATTATATAACAAATAAAATAAATACAAAAGATGTTTTTCTTCAATTCTTGAAGCAGAAAAATCATCCAATGAGAGCAGAGCAAACATGAAGCTTATTGTAGCTGCTGTTCATAATAAAATAGTTTGATGCTGATTGGATGAAAATCCTCCAAACACAGTTTGGCTGTTTGGGAAAACTGAGGAATCTCTGCATTAGTGATCGATTCATAACTAGCATCCATATTCATTTTATAATCAACCAAAACAATCAAATATAAAACTTTCAGCCACAAATTCAACTAACAGGAACCAGAACCAAAATCCGAAGATTTAAACCCAAATCAGCGTCTTTCCTTCAAAATAAAAGCATTTCTAACAGCTTTGGTTCAGGACTTTTCCAGTAACTGGATCCGTTTTCTCTCCGGTTCTGTCCAAATGTTTCAGGAATTATTTTAATAAAATGGAGCTTTAAAAGCAGCCGGATCAATCAGAGGAAAAACATGCTGAGTCTAAAAACTCCGTCAGTTCCTGAACGCACCGCCTGTTGGTGCTTCTCTATAGATCATTTTTTATTTCAGGGATTGTTTCTGTTTAACACTTCAGAAGTTTCTAAAGCTGTTTGGGAAAATGTCATTTTTATTCCAGACGGAGTGACGAGAAACAAAGATTCAACACGAACAAAAACCTCCAGAAGTATGAATGGACATAACAATCATTCATTTTAAAAAAAATAAACCTAAAAGTAACACCAGACTCATCATGAACCGCAGGTTTAAGAGGAACTGTGGTTTGGACGGTTGTACCTTTGTAACACTGATCAGGTTTCACTGAGAAAAACGTAAAAATGATATAAAAAACTAAACTAATTGACCCAACAGATGAAAATTAATGTGTTCATAGTGAAAGAAACTGCAGACAGTTTCCACCTGTGGACCCGGCTGAGCGGCTCCAGGCCTGGATTCCTCCAGGCTCCCTCCTGGATTCCTCCTGGATTCCTCCAGGCTTCCTCCAGGCTCCCTCCAGGCTTCCTGCCGTAAACTGAAGCCGGATGTAGCGCGGTGCGGGTCAGTATCCCAGGTCCAGCTGGATCTTGTGCTCGAACAGAGCGATGAGCAGCATGATGCAGAAGCCCAGCAGGATGCCGGCGTTCTGCAGCAGAAAGAAGCCCCAGTGGCTGAAGCCGTGGTCGCCGGCGTCGTTGTGCAGCATCTCCGGCACCTGAAGCAGAGAAGCAGCAATAAATCAGCCTGGAGGGAAGAAAACAGGCTGACAGCGAACGGAGAACAGCAGCTGCAGAGAGAAAGAAGAAAACGTTTCTGCAACATTTCAAAAAGTTTTAGTTTCAGTTTATTTTCCACTGATTGTTTTTCTGCTGCCTGCACTGACTGGACAAATGAAAGTTGTTTCTACATGTTTGACTCAACTTGTGAAGCTATTGGTTCATTTATTGCTGTTCTGGTGCAGAATTATCAAATAAATTAGTAATTCAGTAAAGTCACGTCTGTGTTTAATAAAAGAAACATTTTAAATCAATTCAGCTGTTTCTCTGTATCGGCTCGGCCGATACTGAACCTCAGATATCGGATCGGTATCGGAAGTGAAAAAGTTCATCTCTAGTTTCCACAGAACAATTCAAGAATTTTAAGGTCAGATATCAAACTGAGTTTAAGTTAGATTGAACTTTATGACCAAACTGTGCAGTTAGAAAATGAAGCTCTGCTGATGAAGACATGAGACGGTTCTGTCCTCCGGAGACGGTTCTGTCCTCCAGAGACGGTTCTGTCCTCCGGAGACGGTTCGGTCCAACTCACCATGTCCACCAGCGCCACGTACATGAAGAGTCCGGCCGTCAGGGCGAAGATCCAGGTGGAAATGTTTTCAGCGTAGTGGCCGATCAGGATGCCCGTCACCATGCCGAGGTACGCCGTCATGGCCGACAGAACGTTGTAGAGGATGGCCTGGCGAACCGTCATGCCCGCCTTCAGCAGCACCGCAAAGTCACCTGGAGGGAGAGAGAGAAAGAGAGAGAGAGAGAGAGAGACCAGCATCAGAAACTGACCAACTGGTACAGTCGTCAATTAAAGCTGTAACTGCTGCCAAAGATGTTTAGGACAAAGTATTGAGCAAAGGTTGTGAATATTTATCTACATCTGGTCTTTTTCTCTCTGCTCTGAGTCAAACCAACCGAACCCTTTAACAGCCTGTTCCCCTCCTGGCCTGTGGGGGCGCTGCACCAAGAACCACTGAAGGAAACGACAAAAACCTCTGAAGACACTGAGAGCAACTTCCTTCTTCACCAGATGGAACCAAGATGGAGGCGTCAGGTTTTAGCTGTTGTCCTCCATCTCTTTAGTCTTTGTCTAAAACCTGCGAGACATTTCTGCTGCTAGCATAGCGCCAGAGGGAGAAGTAAATAAATACATTTAAAAAGTAAATAAATAAATAACGTTTACGAATTTGTAGCAACATCAGAAAATGTCAATTTTGTTACACACTATGAAGAAAGAGAAAACTTTACCTGATTCCTGTGGAGGATTTGGACTAAAACGTTTTGTTATATTTTGTGGAACTTTGTGATAAAGATAAAACTGACAATAAGAACCATTTATGTCTTTTTTTAGATAACTGTATAACTTACAGCCTCACATACAGAAATGCTGCTTTGAAAATATTTCCGTTTTAAAAACTCTTCTTTATGACTCCAGTCACATAAAGCCGTCTGAGTTTTTCTCCAATCTGCTGACAGTGACTGTATTTCCAGACTTATTGGTATTTATTGATGCTTTCATCGATCAATAAATCAAACTTGTGGTGTCTGCGCTCTCACCCAGCTCGTGTGGCAGCTCATGGCAGAAAACGGCCACCGATGTGCTCAGTCCGCTGGACAGACTCTCACTGAAGGCGGCTCCTGCAGACACACAGACACATCAGGCCACGACCAACGCCGGCTTCCTGGGCCGTTTCCGTGGCGACGGCGGCTCACCGATGGCGAGGCCGTCGCTGAAGTTGTGCAGGCCGTCGCCCATGATGACCATCCAGGCCAGCGTGGCGACGCCGACCTGCTGGAAGTGCTCCTCGGAGTAGGAGTGGGCGTGGCTGTGGGGGTGGTGGTTCTGGGAGTGGTGGTGGTGCAGGATGTGGTGGTAGTCATGGTGATGGTGGTGCATGCTGTCCGCCTGCCCCACCGTGTCGTGGAAGTGGGAGTGGCATTTGTTCTCGCAGTCCTCGGCCGAGTATCCGGCGCCGCCCCCCGCGGGCCGGCCGTACGTCTGCTGCGTTACCACGGAAACCTGCGGCGCCAGCATCACCTGCTCCTCCTCCGCCACGCCGCCGGGGAGCTCGCCGAACGCACCGGCGCCGTTCGGCTCCACGTCTGATGGAGGAAGAGCAGATGGACAGGAAACGTCTGAGAGGAGTGAGATGGGTCGGATCAGAACCAGATCAGAACCGGACCAGAACCGACTCTCACCTTCGCTTGGCTTCAGCTCGCTCTCCTCCAGAGCCGGCTGCTTCTCCGGGTCCGATTTGTCCGTCTGGTCCCACTTCTTCTGGACCTGACAGGAAAACCAACATGAACATCAGAACCAACAGAACCAGAACCTCTATGGTCCATAAACACTGAGGCTGCACAGACTGCTGGTCAGTGAGTTTATATGACAACAAAGTCATAATATTACAATAAAGTCGCAGTAATAATCCAAAAATAAAATCATAATAATATGAGAGAAAAATCTCAATGCGAGAATCTTCATAAAATTACAAGATAAAATTCTAATGATGAGGAAAAAAGTCATAACACAAAAGTTGAACAATAAAGTTGTAATATTACGAGAATGAAATCATAATCTGCTAGGATTATGACTTGTTTTAATATTCATTTCATAAGGACAGTGTGTAAATTTTAAATTCACTTTGTTGAAAAAGCTGCATGTGGCGCCATCTGCTGGTTGAACTAAGCCTCTAACTGAAAGGCTTCCTAAACTATTTTCTGCTGAATTAATGATCAGATATTGCTGATAATAGAGACGGATGTATTCATGTCATCAGGTTCTTTCTGTGACGGTTCAGAGTTTTTAAAATAAATTCAGAATCAACTTCGACAGAAAACATCAAAGTTTTGTCTCCAACCTTCTGTTTCTTGTCTTTGTACATTTTTCCCAGCGTCAGGAAATGTTCGATCAGGAACATGAAGTAGACTCCACCCAGAGCCGTCAGGCCTTTCCACACGCCGTCCATGTTCTCCTCGCCGCCGTCGTGAGGGTGAAGGTCGTTGGGGTCGTCCGGGTGATGCAGGTGGTTGTCCGGGTGATGGAGGTGGTTGTCCGGGTGATGGTAGTGGTCATGATTCCCATGAGACTGAAGAGAAGGAAACAAAACGCCTCAACGATGCTGCAGCTGCTGCTCTGACATCTGCAGCATCTCCACTCAGATCAGCACAGAGCAATGATTTAGTGGAAGAAAAAACTCCAACTGATGGGGTCAGATTGTTAAAGATGTAGGTCTGATTTACAGCCAAACATCAAAAAATGGAAAATTGATTTTTGTTTCTTAATCATCAGCAACAAAACCCAAAAAGTTGTCGTTTTTTAGATTTGAAATTTTAGTCAAAAATCCAAAATGGAAAAGTAATCAGCAGGGCTGAATTTGATTTTGAGTTTTTGATTTTGAGAAATTGTTCCGTGTGCAAAAGTGTGAAAAAAAAATCCATAAACATTTGTTTGATTTTTGGAAAAAATGAATGATACCCAGATTGAAATCCTTCACTCATCTTCTTTAGATGCAGAGTTTCTTCCTATTTTTTGTCCATTTTGTTTTCGGCATTTTTAAATGTTTTTCAAAAATATTCTTGGCTTTCAAAAGTCTTGAGTTTTATCCTTAAACTTCAAACTTCAAAGCCGAGAGGATACAGAAGTTCAAACAACAGATTTATCATTTAAGACAATTTAATTAAATCAGAAAGAGTTTTACCGTTTTTCCAGCAGCTTCTTTATTCCTTTATGTATAAAAATATAAGTGTCACTATATTTTTTAAATGTACATTTAAATTCAGAAGGAAGAAGAATTCAAATGGAGGGAGCTAATAACTCATCCCTGTGGGACACCATAAGCTAAGCTAATCTAAGCTAAGCTAAGCAGTTGGTAGAGTTTATACTGCTGTAAATAAAGCTGAGGCTCTGGTTTCGCTCTGACTCACGTGGGGAATGAGGTGCAGGAAGGCGTCGCCGCTCAGCGTCCCCACGGCCAGCGCCACCAGGAAGCTGAGCAGGAACTTGAAGAAGACTCTGTTCATGAGCGGGATGAGGAGGACGCCCACCAGGGACAGCATGCTGATGACGGTGATGGAGACGAAGCCGCCGACCCAGGCTGCAACAAACCACAGAGCGTCAGGAACCAGAACCGGGACGACGAGCCGTCAGAGGCAGAACTTCAGCGTTTCTCTGCAGAGCGTTATTTTTTTAACCGATTAGTTTTAGTTTTGATCGGACTGATCGTTAGCTTCATTAGGCCGAGGCTAGAAGAGCAGGTTAGCATTTAGTTAAAGGTGAAAAACAACCAAATGTTTTGATAAATGATACATTTAAAAGGATTGGGGAGAATCTAGAATAATTTAAAACTTGAAGAATTTGTGATTTTTGATTAATTTTGTGAAGTTTTCTCCTCGTGTTGTGTGAATCTGTTTGATGGGAGTCGGAGAAGACGAAGGTTAGCAGGAACCAGAGACACTGAAGAGGAAACAGGAAGTTAAAGGAAACAGGAAGTTAGAGGAAACAGGAAGTTAGAGGAAACAGGAAGTTAGAGGAAACAGGAAGTTAGAGGAAACAGGAAGTTAGAGGAAACACGTTTTACCGCTCCACCGTTAAACCCATCCATTGACCTTTGACCTCCCAGCCTGAAATCATCTCACCTGTTGCGATGTTTTTTCCGTTTTCGCCGCTGTCGGGCTCGCTGTGGTTCCGGGTGGTGTGGCTGTGGTCGTGGTTTCCATGGTGACCGTGTGAATGTTTATGGTGTTTATGTCCTAAAAAACAGAGAAATAAATAAAACACAAGAGGAGCTGATCAGTAGCCTTCTGATAATATCTAATGATAATATTGATGTTTGCAGACACATCATCCTAGTCGCCGTTAGCAACAGCGTTTCTATTGGTCAGTGTGGAGCAGGTATATATGTTACTCTTTAAATGACTCAAAAAAATACTTTTCGATTCAGAAGTTTTTCAGTTTTATTTTTGAACTTAATTTCAAACATCAGTTTTTGAAGAGTTCTTTGTTTGCAATAATATTGAATCAAATTTCTCCCCATGATCTAGAATTTTAAAAAAGCAACAAATCAAACTTGTTTGGTCAAATTATTATTTTTCATGAACAGAAGCAGAAACTGCTGATGAAGCGATTAGTCGCCATCATGACGAAGCTTCAGATTAGAACCTGTTAATCCAGATGAGCCAACATTTCCAGATGTTTTCTCTGATAACGGTGGAGGAAAAAGCTCCAGTCTGACTTTCCTACCTGCGTCTTCGTGTCGGGAGGCGTCGCCGTGGAGGAGACACGCCCCGCTGTCGATCTGGTGGAGGAGGGCGGGGCACAGGAAGGCGAAGTCTCCCAGGGCCACGCCTCCTTCCTGGGACATCCCATGTGAGAGGAGAAGGCCCGAGGCGTTCAGGCACTGCAGGAAATACCAGAACTCAGTCAGTCTTCATAGCTGTATCTGAAGCCAATGGGGATTAATTTCTGCTTCAAACGATCTGATTGGACGCTGGAAAAGACTACTGCTATGTTTAAATTATGCTAATAGGAGTTAGCATAACAGTGACGCTACGCTAGCCTAAAATAGCATCTCAATGCTAAACATGTAGCGGCTAACGCTAATGTCAGGGTGAACATTTCTACAGAAGCTCCATGAACAATCATGAGTTCCTGAAAGATGAACTTTGCTCCAATCTGATGGTGAAGAACCTGAAAACCAGATTAAAATAATCAATATTTCAGTTTTGAGCTCATATCTCTTTACTTATTCCAGATTTTCCCACAGAAAACCTGCTGAGCTGGTGGAGGAGCTGCTGTGACGTCCACCATGTTTCCTGTAGATCTATAGATCTATACTAAATAGAACCTCTTCCTGTGTCAGTCGAACCTCTTCCTCCTCCAGGCTGCGGTTCTGCAGATGATCCTGGTCCAGCTCATCATCATGGTCCGCTGGCTCGGTTTTAACCGCTGTTGCCGTGGCAACCGTGGTCGCTCCGTTTCCAGCCAAGCTTCTCTTTTGGATTTTCACCAACCATCCGGCGCCGTCTGCGGTTCTGCCGTCCCGACCCGGCGCCGCAGACACAGTGGGTTGGGTTTGCTGCAGGTCCTCGGTTCTGTTCTGGTCGGCGGCCGGGTGCCTGTGGACTTCCTGGTGACCATGATGATGATGATGATGACCCTGGTGGTGATGATGGTCATGGTGGCGGCCGGCTTGTTCCCGGTGCTTCACCATGACGTTCCGGATCCGGTCGAGGCCGACGCTCTGCAGCAGACGCTTCAGGCCGTCCAGAGAGATGGAGCCGTTCTCTCCGTATCTGAGACCAACAAACATGGAGGATCAACTCAGAAAAACTTTTCTTCTTTCAATACAGTAATAATTAATATTCAGGATAACTTATGATCAGTTTCTTTGGTACAACTTTAAATACGTCAAATAAACAATAAATCAATAAATCACATGATAAATTAAAACAATGTCAATATCAACCCATTTGCATCATTTATCGTTTTTTACCAAAAACTGGATGATAAAAGTTTCATTCTGGTGTTTTGGTCTCAACTAAAACTTTTTGAAGGACAAATTTATGTTTCTAGATTTTTCATAATTCATTTTATTCACAAAATGTAATTAATTAATAATACAAAATTTGTATTTTTTTATTTTTTACCTGCTAACAAAATTTTAATATCATAAAAATTTTATTTTAATGATATTAAAATAAAATTTTAATATCATTACAATTTTATTTTAATGATATTCAAATAAAATTTTAATATCATTAAAATGTTTTAATGATATCATGTAATGATATCATTAAAGATCAAAAATAAAACAATTGAATACATATTATAAGCACCTTTTATGCACCTTTTATATCCAATTATTAATCAGCCATTTATTAATGAGTTAATCCATAAATAATCAGTCGATCAGATCTAAACTGTACGGATGTTTTAAGGTCTGAACTTGATGCTAAAATAATATTTGATCAAACATGATCAAGAGTTCACTAAAGAAATGCTGTTAATTAATTTTAGGCAATAAAATGTTTATTTTCCTATTTACAAAGGGAATTAAATCAGGAATTCGCACTTTTACGTAATTCTAGAAATGAAAAATCTGCAGAACGTACCTTCTGTCTTATCTGATTAATCGTCAAAATCATTGATTACTAAAATAATTGTTAGTTGGAACCCTAATAGTCAAAGAAAGTTGAGTGGAAGGAAAAAGTGTGTTTAGTTAGTTTAGTTGTGGCTGCATGTTCTGAACCATAAATGAACCATAAACAAACGCTCCAACCCATCGTACCATAAACACATTTCCTCTCCCGTCTTCGCTTCTTCCTCACCCACAGCTCACCTGTGGAACAGCGCCTCCAGGTGTTGCCTTCGGGTCCGCTCGGCCCTCTGAGCGTCCACCACAGCGGTCAGGAGCCGGGCGCCGCCGGAGGCCTCGGTGGGGGACGGCGAGCAGTCCGCCGCCGCCCAAACGCAGCCGGCAGCGAAGCAGAGCGTCGCAGCCAAGATGGCTGCAGCCATCTGGTCGGTCAGCATCTCTGCTGGGACAAAACGTCACGTCTGGATCACCGGAGAACAGAAACACTGGAAAATTCAGTGATTCTGTTCGACACCATGCTGAGCAGAATGAGCTTCAGATAGCAAATAAACAGATGAGTCAGTGAAAAAGCTGCTGAAGTGGAAGAAATAAAGAACGACTCAAAAAAGTTTCACAAAAACATGCATCATTTTAAACCAATCAGACATTTACGCTGTTCAGTTTCAAACATTTCCTAAATGTCACCAGATGAATCAGCATCTTGAAGATGTTTGTTTTCACACTTCAGAGCAAAAAATCCCCAAATTAAATAATCTTCTAACCTTTAAAAATATCTTCAGAGGAAGGAAGTGAAACAGGCTGACTGAGGCCAAAGGGCAACTCTGCGTTTCTTAGATTAACATTTTTAACATTTAAATATTTACCAAGGTCCAACTAAAGGTTCAGCTAATGGATTTTATTTTTTAAATTATTATTTTTCTCATATGGATCTATTTGTGTTTTATAAAGTTGATGGTAGTTATAATAAACTCCAACAGCCTGTTGGAAACTGAAGGAGTTTTCATTGTTACACAATGTGAGCCAAATGTCTTAAGGGTTTAAGGATCAGATTAGTCTAAAACATTTATTCTAGAATCCTGTTAGGTCACTGGACTTTATAAATAGATAAAAGGAAAAGATGAGGAGCAGCAAAAAATAAGGTTCAGGGTTTGCAAGAAGATGAGCCGAATTAAAAAGGAGCTTTTAATAAACACTGTGGCAGAAAATGACATCCCTCATCATCTGTGTGGCAAAGAAATATTAAAATGTTTGTTTTTCTGAACGGAGTTTGGCGAAGAATAAAAGGAAAAACCGAGTCATACCGGATTATTACTGTAGAACTGAATTAGTGTTACTATTGCTAGTTATTGGAGGTAACTGGAGTTAAATAAGGCGGTGACTTGTTGAAATAAACCGTGTTTTGACCGGGTTGTCCCCAGGCTGTCAGCCCGAACCGGACTCCCAGCTTTGGATGCTGACAGACAGGATGATCCAGGCGGCTGCGGCCCGGAACCAGGCCTCGTGCTGCCGCCGAGTCCGGACCGCAGCCCGCCGGTCAAATTTAACCATTAAACCGTATCAAACACCGTGTTCAGCGGCCACGCGTGTCGGCGTCCCACTCCGGACCCACTCACACAGCGGAGGTAAACAGAAACACGTTGGTTTTGTGCGCTCCGCACCAGTCCGGTGCCGTGTGCACAAAGGCGGTAAAACCCGGAAACTGCGCCGCTGAACCCGCCCGCGCCGAGCCGAGCGGAGAGGACCGCAGCGGCTCCAGGCGGCTCAGAACCAACCGAACCAACATTTAAACGACTCGGACCGACTCACAGCGGGGAAACCGGGTCCTTCTGGGTCCTTTTAGCAGCTCCTCGGTCCGGTTCGGCGTCTCCGGTCCGTCCGCTTCCTTCAACAATGAATGAGGTTGGTGGCGCCTTCGCGAACTGTAGGAAATCTGAGCTCAACCCCCTTCAGGACGGAAGGATGAGTCGAAGGAAGCTGCAGCTCGTTATCTCCATCACAAACATGAAGGTCGTTTGTTCAGGACTCTGCAGCTGCTAAATAAACCAACAAGACAAAAAAATAGTTTTAAAAAAATTAATCAGCTGTAAAATGTGCAATAATAAAGCAAGAGAAATACATTTCATTCATGTTTTTATCACAATTCATCACTTTCTAGATTCCAGTTGGTTTTAAATGCTGCTCAGCTTTTATAAAACTTTTTAGATTCTATTATTGCTTTTATTTTTATTTATTTAGCCAATTTTAAAGTGTTTTCTAAATAAAGATGAAATGAAACCAAATCATCATCTGAGAAGTTTAGACTAACCTCATCTGTTCCCTCAGTTTCTCTACATGTCTTCTGACTTTAACTAGGACCTTTTAAGGTTTTCTTTCAGCAAAGGTTAAAATCTCAACAAATGGATGAAAGTTTGTTTTTTATAGTGAAAAAATGCTAATCAAATAGTGTATAAATACTTTTATTTTTCTGTGCTTATTGTGTCATTCAGCTGATATTCTGTCTTTAATTGACTATTCTTGTTCTGCTCCACATTTTAATTTCTACTTTTTTATTTTCTAAAGTCTTCATGATTCTGTGCCGCCATTTTGAACCATTTCTTATTATTGATGTGTTTTATTATCTTCTCTGCTGTTTAATGAAACAAACCTTCATGTTTCTTGTTTTCATGTCTTTTCTCTCCTGATTCTGAACTTCTGTTTCTTGTCACATGATCAAACATTTTTCTGGATAACTATCAGAACAGACATATTTTGTTATGTAAACATGAGCCTGTGAAGCTGCAGCTCTCTGGTTTCAGTGGAAAATCTCCCTGTTTTCCTCAGAGGTAACATGGATCAGATGGTGAGAGTCTCACGCACAGTTGAGATAACAGCGTTCTGGGCTGATCCCAGATGGATCCCAGCACCCAGAGCCGTAAACAAACCCACCCAGAACAAAAAACACAGCAGACGGCCCTCTGCCTCCGTCTGACTGCTCCGGTTTCACAGCCGCAAACTAAAACCTCCGTTCATGTGGAAGGAGACGACCTGAGGCGAACTCTTCACTATCACATCCAAGCTGCAGCTTTAATGCTTCTACTTCACAATCTGAATGTGCAACAATCAAACATCCAGCTGGGATTATTTAGCATCCATCCATCAGCGTTTTGTTTTCTGCGTTTCTTCCCAGTTGGGTGAAAATCCAAACAGACCTGAAGGCGTCCAGATCAGAGGAACCAGCAGATGTTTGGTTCTGAGTCGCATCCGTCTCTCCTTCCCTTCCAGCATCAACAGGAAACCAAGAAGCTTCAGATCTTCCACTTGAGCCAAAACCAGACCCTGACTGGAGCAGTTTGATTTTATTCAGCTGAAAACCAAAACCTCAGAGGCGGAGGAGCCGTTTCTATCGAACCTCTGATGCTGCTGAAGCTCATGGACTGAAGATCCAATCAGAGGAGACATTTCTTCATGCTTCCAGTCTGCAGCCTCCACTCTTATAAACCAAAATGAAAATGTTTTTGATTATGAACACAATGAGAAATGGAGATTTTAGGAGATTTTCCTTAAGTTCTTATGCAAAATATGCTCATAATATCTACAATAAGCTTCAGACTAAGCTACCTACCTTTCTAATACTGCATAAAATGGCTTAAATACCCATTTTTATACAATTTATTGCCAGAATAATCAATAGAATGATCGATTAGTCTTTAGCTCCAGCTCGTTCACTGAGCCGTTCTTAGTTTTGGTTCAGCATTTTCAGGAGAGCGATTCCACCAAACGATGCATCATAATAGTGCAATGATGAATATGAAACAATAGAGCGTCTGGTTTTGTTGCAGGGACGTTTTTCTGTCCGCCAGTCGATGGTCTGTGCTGCTCGACGCCAGTAGATTCATCCTAACTGTTCCTTTTACAACGGAAAAAGAAAACAGAGAACCAAACCGCTCAGTGGAAACTAGGCATACATTTCAAATGTCATGATGGAAATAAAACTTCTTGATCTCAAACATTTTCTGTTTTACTCTGATGGGTTTTATGCTCATATAAACAGCTGAGGTTGATTCTATGGACCTTAAATCATCAAACAGTCCAGAGAAACGTCAGGATCTGACTGTGGAGGCAGCAGATGAAGGAGAAACACAGAAAAAGTTTTAATGATTGTTTTCTGAACTCAACAGTTTCTTTAATTTCAAACTAAAAACTCCAGAAACTAATTCTGTTGTATAGAAACCAAGTTAGACCAAACTGGCTGCCAGCCGCCGTGTGGAGAAACAGTAAAGCTCCTGATCTCCTCACCCTGCCCACAACATCAATATTGGCCTGAGCTCCTGCTGCTGCGCCGGGTCGGTCCGGTGAGGTCAGAACCGGCTCACATGAAGCCTCGACATTAAACTGATCCGACGTCTCCTGGTCTGATGAGGCGCCGCCTGCAGGGATCAAACCTGGACGACGTTCTCAGGTAAACTGAGTCAGAGACGCAGCAGGAAGGTTACGCCACCTCCAGGCCTCCACCAGGGTTTCATCACTTCCTGTTTGTCAGATATAGACTGCAGGGCGTTGGATCCCAGACTGAGCAACACCAGGAGATTTTTCTGTCATTCTATCTGCTCACAGAGAAACAGATTAAGATTATTTTAGATTCATCCATCCATTGGTCCTTTAGTTATGATCGACTGTTGGAATAAAAATCAATCAGTAAATCCAAGAAAATCCTGTTAAATTCCCATAATGCAGCAGGCGACGCCCCAAACACACGTCAACAACAGCATTAGAGTTTCTTGGGTTTACACTGAGATTCGTGTCAGAACCAGGTTCTGGTTCTGCTGTAACATCAGAACAAATCAGTCACTGCTGAAGCAAATTACTCTGATTTTACCATAAAACTTTTAGATACATTTTATTGCAGGAGGTACAACCTTCTGTCCTTTATCTAAGCAGAGAAAATGGACGAAACTTTAACTTTATTCACCAGTTTGATCTACTCTGAAGTTATTTAGGATGAACCTGTGATGATCTGTAGTTTATCCTGGTCCAGAGTTTGGCTGCTGGACAACAAACTGATCCTCACTGGTTTCTTCTGCTTCTCTTTATTTGCTTTATTTGCTGTTTGTAAAATACTCTAGACCAGATTTGTTGTGAAAATGGTTTGTGACTTTTGGTCCTGAAATGACCAGAGTGATTTTCCAAACGTCCACAAGGTGGCGCCACCCAACAGCACATCCAGCTAAAATGAAACTCTTCTGCTTCCTTCCTAGTAAAGACATCTGCGACCAGAGGAAGCTTCAGATCAGGCTGGAGTCCAGTTATTGATCCAGTTATTTATTAATATTAATCAGATTAAATAATCTGAGGAGCACTGCTGTGACAAAAAACAAAAAAAGCCTTTTGGTGTTTTTTTTGTTTTTTTTACATAAATATGAGCTGATAAACATCCTGAGTGAAAAATCAGACTGTTTGTAGTTTTTACTGAAATGCAGCTAAAAACAGATTTAAAGTCATCTTATATTCCCTAATCTGATTTCTGACCAGTTCTGTCGGATGTTTCCTTTGGTTCTCAGACGTGTTGATGTTCTGAAGCGTCGGCTCGGTTCGGCCCGCTGTGGGAAACCCAACATGTAAACCAGTCTGATCTGTTCAAACCGTTCAAACGACTCACTGATCTGAGGAAACAGCCTTTAAACCAACCTGGAGTCGACATAACCCAGAGGAAAACAGAGAATAATTAGAGAACCAGATGACGGTTCAGCATGACCCAGTTTACCGCAGGCAGAACTTTTCCTTTCTGCTTCATCAACTTTCTCCTCTTTAATCCCATGAATGTGATGAAATCTACATGACAGGAAGTGATGAAGCCTCTTCCTGTTTGGGCGTCCTCCATGTTTGCTGCTGAACATGACGGCCATCTTGTTGCTGTTCCTCCAATCAGAGGAACCAGAGATTTTCAGCAGAATCCAGGATAATAAAATATTAATGAACAACTTGAAAGATTCAATCAATATGTGAGGATTCTGGTCCGTGTCAGCTTCACCTCAAACTGCAGAAAAATACAGACGATCATGAAAAATCACTAAAACAAATTATGAACCAGCTTCAAATTACTGTAAAAATACTCTAACCCACAAGACTGTGGCTGCAGTCTTGAATATTTGCTGCAAGCTGCATGTGTGATGAAGATGTTTCCGTGAACCAGAAGGTCCAGATTTATTTTGACGCTCATCCCTGTCAGGAAGCTTCAGCTGATTTTTCAAAGTTCTGCAGGAATCCCAACCTGCTGCTGGATTCTCCATCTGAACACGGATGAAGTAACTTCAGACTAACTGCTGCAATCCCTGCTCAGCTTCCAGGGCTTCTGGTTGATTTGATGGATTTTTGACTCTAATTAGCGGTTAAACCCGTTTTAAAGGAGGGATCAAACCAGTAAACCCCGGCACGACGCACGTTTCAGTTCACTGAAACACAAAGAAACTTAAAGCAGATTTTACTGAGCTGATTCAGAATAAATCCACCTTCTGCTGTTTGTTTGCTCCAGTTAAGCTCCACATCTCATGTCACCTTCCCTCCTCCAGCTTCTTGTTCTGTGAATGTTTTTGGATTTATGCTCAGCTTCCTGCAGCTTTCAGGATCTCCTGACTTAGAGAAAAGAAAAGACGTGAGTGGGTTGAAAATGTCTTTCACCTCCTGCAGCTCTGTGTGAATTAATGGACGAAAAGCTCCAATATTCTGACAGCTGTAAAAAGAACAACCTGACAGCAGAACAAAGGTCAAATATACTGACATTTACATGATAATGTGCAATAATTCCTCTCTAATGAATCATAACTCTTTGTAGTTCTTGATTCTTTGGTCTCTGGACTTCAGCACAAACAGCTTCTACTCTAAGCTGCCTCCTGCTGGTCAACTGGGAGAACTTCACCTGAATCAAACTGAGATAGATAGATAGATAGATAGATAGATAGATAGATAGATAGATAGATAGATAGATAGATAGATAGATAGATAGATAGAGTATAAAAATAGCCAACTCAACATTATTTTTCTTTTTATACCCTTCTTTTGTCATTGTAATAAGTTTTTCAGTTATTTCAGTTATTCGGTGCGATTCCACATATAGCCGCCAGGGGGCGCCTGTCGCATAGAGAAAGTTGACACAGAAGAAGAAGAATAAACCTTCCTGTTGGATGCTAATGAAAGCTAAACGTGTGTTTCATCTTTTCAGTATCACAGGTCAGTAAAAACGTATTTTGATGCATAAATATTGTTTACCTTTAAGAGTTGAAGAAGTTATTGAATGGAGAGTCAACCAGTGAGTCACGTGATGCTGGTTCCTGATTAGAGACATTTTCTGAAGGCTAATTAATGCTAATGCTAGCTGACTTTGTGGATGTGTGTTAAGGTAGCTGAGAAACTGAAAGACTGTTTCACTTTGAACTTATTGTATTTTGCACATTTCGAAACTGTTTTCACACGAAGCTCTTTGTTTTGGTCTCTTTATGTGTAAAATGGACATTTCTATGGATTATTGCAAAAACCAGAGAAACCATATTGTTATGATCTTCTGTGAGTAAGTAATGGCTGCCTGCATCTGAAGCTTAGTAAAGAGATGCAACAATAAGAAACATTTTACTTCTTCAGTTTTGTAGAGAAAAAACATTGTTAGTCTGTTAGAATTGATACAGTTAAAAGTTAAGATGCTTAACTTTTATTTGTGCAGAATATAAATTTGCACAACTATTAAACATAGAGACCAGGTCTCTGCTCTGGGATCTCAGTGGCTGAAATGTGAATAAAACCAAATGAGTTCAAGTCTGGACTCAACAGAAACAATCGTTCTGCAGATAAACTGCATCCTCCCTCAGATAAACCAGGAATAAATCACTTAGTTCAGACGGTGGATGAGTCTGAAGCTGATAGTTTTTATACTTATTGCTTTCCTGTGTGACTCCTCCAGAGAAACCAACATTTACTGGAGACGCTCGGCTGCCTTTTGAGCAGGAATCAGACATTAGGAGGTTTTGTTGTTCCTGTCTGGTGTCTGTCTGCCTCCTGCTGGATGAACATGAAGCTCTGAGCTCAGGATGCAGGATGTTCTCTGACAGGAAGCTCATCACCATTCAGACGTTGCTCTGCATGATCTCCCAGTTTGTTCAGACTTTAAAAGCAGCTGCTCTCATTATGCTTCAGAGCAATGGCTCCGGCTGGAACTGTCCTCCCACGCCTGACGTTTCTCCCAGGTTTTCCTCTGCGCCACTCGGCATGTAAGCCGCTCTGACAGTCAAACAGTTATTGGAATGAGGGACTCAGATGTTAGCGGTGAAATGTCACGTTCAGGTTTATTCAAATGCTTCTGCAGCGAAGGGAGCAGCTTCATTAGCCGAGTATTAAACTTCACTTCTGTCTTTATTTGTGTGTGAAAAGAAGCAGTTTAAGATGCGTTCTCTGTTTCTCTGTTTCTCTGTGTTTCTCTGTGTTTCTCTGTGTTTCTCTGTTTCTCTGTATCGGTTATATTTCTGTCATTTCTGATCCTCTGCAGACAGAAACATCGTCTCCTCTCATTCTGCCTCTCAGGCGACTCAACCAGTTTGTCTTCACTGGTTTGGGGTAAACTCTCTTATTGGCTGTATTGATCGGTGATCGATTTCTCTGACAGTTCTGTGGCCCATTCATCTTCATCATCTTCATCATCTTCATCATTAACAGAAACTCTGAGCTCCATCTCTGGAGCTCCTGGTTTACTTAAACCTGAGATTAAATCACATGTTTAATCTTAATTCAGCTGCTCAATAACACATATAAGATAATTTCAGGTTATGAGCTGAACACCAAAAGTTCAGGTGTGAAGTTTGTTTGTCTGGTTTCATTTTCTTCCTGTCAGACTGAGAAACGAGACGTCGCTGTTTCTTTTAATCTAAATGAATCAATTTCAGCTGCAGAGCCTCAGTTCTGACATGATTCAACAGTTTCTCCTCCTCCGTTCGGTTCTGGTATCCAGACAGACAGACAGCAGTCACACCGCCGCGTCCTTGGGCGGCTGATGAGCGGCGGCGATGCTGCAGCAGCGGCGATGCTGCAGTGGCGGCAGCGGCGATGCTGCAGCTGCCAGCATCACTTACTGCCAGGCGGCTCCAAGCGAACAGATTCTCATCAGAGGCTGAGATGTTTGGAAAGCTTTTAAAGCAAACGTTCATTTAATCAGGGTCCAACTCAGCCTTAATGAGGCACTTCTGAGCCTCACATTTATTATGCAGCACTTTGAAATGGGATTGAATGTAAAGTGACATGAATTCATTGGCTCAGTTTATGCTGTTTTCCTGCCCTCGATTTGGGTCGGATCTACCTGGTTCTGTTAAAGACCAGATCCAGTTCACATTAAATAAAAATGGAGAATAAATAAAACCTGGATCTATTTCCAAATATTCAAGACATTCTGGTGCATCTTCCACATAAACGTTTACCTGTAGAAATAAACCGGTCTCACTGGTTTTAGTAAAACTGAAAACCGAAACAACCAACATCAAGATTATTTAATAACGTAAAGGAAATTTTATTTTCACACTTAGAATGGAGAGTTTTTAAAGTCAAGTTTCAAGAATCAGAAATTCCTCAAAGAACAAGAAAGTCGATTCGTTTTTCCATAAATATTTCTCAAATCAGAAATACTACAGTGCTGTGAAAAGGATGAAGGGGATGGATGAGCAAATACCAAAGTTTTTAATTTCATTTTCCTGATGTGGAGGCAGATGTGAGTCCAGTCAGTTGGACGTTTTATTACAGGCTGCAGCTGCATCAGAGCTCCAGCCTCTGGAACAACGTGAAGCTTTTATTGGGACATTTCCAGTGCAGGACGATCTGCCTCTTCATGCCATCATATTCAGCCAATCACAAGATGGCCGACAAAAGGAGAAAAACTGACACCAGAGTCATGAAAGGTCAGACGGGTCACATAATGTCAGCAGACAGGCAGTTTCCATCTGTCCAAATCTAAATTTATGTCCATATTTGACTTTATGATGTCATCATAACAACAACAAAACAGTAAAACTGCATATTTGTTACCAGTTTAAAATGTCCTGCAGTTTATGGTGTTTAATGCCTGAATCGTGTTTCTGTTGGGATTCACTGAGGAATCGTTGATAGATAAAGTATGTGAACAGGCCCGTTTCATCCAAATGGACCGGGTTCAGATGGTCAACAGCCTGGCCGTAAATGAAACCCTCTGGTTGTTTCCAGTTATCACCGAGCCTCAGCCTCTCTGCTCTCCAGCCGTGTTATTACCTTCCTTTATCTGCGTCTGTCCTGCCTGATCGCCGCCTGGCGACTGCAGCTCCCACAGCTCAACACTGAGTGGACTCCATAACGGGTCGGATCAATACCGGCTGCTCTGGTAAACCGGCTCTGTGATCCGCGGCTCAATCGATCACAGAGCCACTGGTTCTGGAGGAGGAACCGGAGCGAGACGCTGGGCAGGGTGACCTTTGACCTGTAACCCACGTCGCCCTCAGGACTGTACAGCAAATACAGGATTCCTGCTGCTGCTGATTGATCCAATAACACCGATCAGTATTGATTCCCATCATGGCTTTAAAAGGAGCAACGATTAGTTGAAACAAAAGGCTTTATTTGAGAGACACTGCAAAGAATACACAGTCAAAATACTGCAAGTTGTTTAATTTTTATGCAATTAAATGAAATTTAGTCACACTGACTCCACCATGTTGTTTACGCTGCAATGTTTCCTGGGTAGATGACGTATGCTAGGTGCTAAAGCGCTAGGTGCTAAAGCGCTAGGTGCTAAAGCGCTGGGTGCTAAAGCGCTGGGTGCTAACGCGCTAGGTGCTAACGCGCTAGGTGCTAACGCGCTAGCTCCGTCTGGAGCCAGAACAGAAAAAGATGATTGAGCTGCTGGGAAATGCTAACAGGAAGGAGAACAAATGCTGCAGAAACTCCAGATTCTTCTAAAAACAACATGAAGAGTAAAGATGAGGTTAGTTTCCTCCTCCAGTTCATGTCGCCTCACAGACACTGAAGGTCCAAAAGCTCCAGTTTCTAACTGAAGCTGTTAGCATCAGTTAGCATCCAAAAGAAATATTAGATTTCACGTTACATTCTGCTTATGGAGTTAGCTCTTGCTAATGGAGTTAGCTCATTCTAATGGAGTTAGCTCATGCTAATGGAGTTAGCTCATTCTAATGGAGTTAGCTCATGCTAATGAGTTAGCTCATTCTAATGGAGTTAGCTAATGCTAATGAGTTAGCTCATGCTAATGATTTATCTCATTCTAATGGAGTTAGCTCATGCTAATGGAGTTAGCTCATGCTAATGGAGTTAGCTCATTCTAATGGAGTTAGCTAATGCTAATGAGTTAGCTCATGCTAATGAGTTATCTCATTCTAATGGAGTTAGCTCATGCTAATGGCGTTAGCTCATGCTAATGAAGTTATCTCATGCTAATGGAGTTAGTTCATGCTAATGGAGTTAGCTCATGCTAATGGCGTTAGCTCGTGCTAATGGAGTTAGCTCATGCTAATGGTTCCAGATCCTATAAACGAAGCCTCTGGTCAGGTTCGCTATAACTGATCCTGCAGTTCTAACATTCTGCAGGTGACAAAATCACGACCTCTGCAGCTGAAAAGTGCAATAAAGATATACAATTTATGATGTAATTATGAGTTTTTATCACAAACACCAACCTTTAGGCCAACACGCTTGCTTTAAAATAATGTCAACAGTTGATTAAATAGGTGTTTTTGTCTCCGCCATGGCCAGACCTCCAGACAGGTGGAAAAACATGTTGTTGGTGATAAAAACACAAAGTTCTGCCTCCTTCAGGTCTCAGAACCCTGGAGGTCTGACAGTTTCTCTGAAAAGACTTTTTCATCCAGCGAAGAGCAAAAAGATTACAGTGATTAGGTTGCATTTTCAGAAAGGCTGGAGAAAAATTCACCCTTACTGACAAAAACAGATGGTATCTTGGTTATCCAGTCCTTGGTGGAGCCTCAGTGATGTTCAACATTTATCAGCAAGATTCATCTCAGAGATGCTCTTTTTGTGACCTTTAATAACCTTCTGGCTTCGTTCGTTTAAATTCGAGGCGTTCCTGGCAGGGACCTGGTGTTCAGGCGTCACCGTCGGCTCCATCATTTATTCCTGCTTCTTCCGGCAGAACCCAGCAAAGCAACACTTCTGCCTTTAGAATAAACCAAGCAAAGTTGGTCTGGACTTTTCAAAATAAAACAGGTTTTCTGTGGCGTTCAGGAGCAACTCGGGAATCTTAAGGAGGCCGCTGGGACTCCAGGGTCCAGTCTGCAGAGAAACCTGATGTCAGCAGCATAGCTGGTCTCTGTGGGACCTAAAACTGGAAATTCATTGAAATTTTAAACTCATAAAGAACAACTATAGTTTAGTTTTGATGCATTTTCTTCAATTAAATATTCAAAGTTAATAGAAAACAACATCAACATAGCATGTAGCTTCATAAAATGACTCCTATTAGTGTAAATGTTATTGCATAAGGATTAAAGTTGGCATTTTGAACTTTCTTTATGTATTAAAGTTATTGAAAGCCACAGTGGAGGCTCTGAGGAGCCGTCGTGTGTTTTCCTCTGGTCAGAACCAGAACCAGAACCATCAACATGGATGTTAAACCACAGGAAGAGAAACTGAAGTTTGAAAAGTGCAATTTTAGCACTTTGGGATTCTTAGGAATGTAAAGTGCATTATAAATAAAATGTATTATTATTATTATTATTATTAATTTAATCTACAAACACTTTGAGTGTTACAAAAATCAAAGTGGTTGAAACAAAGAACCTCAGAGTCATTTTCTCACCTTCAGTTTTCTACAGTCCATCCATCATCATCATCATCATCATCATGATGAGGCTGATTGTCACAGGAAGCTTCATGTGTTCATCATCTCAGCCGTTAATCTCCAGCAGCAGGACGAGTTCAGGCTGAAACTCTGCGGCGCATCTTGATTGAGTTTTTCAGCTTTTTGTGATCAGACAGGTTTCATGGAGATGAAAACGTTTTTGACAGGATTCATGCTTTCAGTTTTCAATTAGCCAGGCGTCTCAGTAACAGATGGAGGGAGAAGTGATTTCCTCCTCAGGCTGCAGGCGAATGAATCCAGGCAGGAAATGGATTATGTGTGTGAAATCCTGAGATGTGCTCAGTTTCTCTAATGGAAGCAGTGAAGGAGCTCAGCTTGTTCCACAAATACTCACATATTCATATCTTCTGTGTTTCATATCCATGTTTCAAAACCTAATCAGCTAATAATCTGAGTCTGCAGTCAGTTCCACATGATTTACTAAAAATACACAAAATCAAAACTAAAAACAACATTTCTGTGTAAAAAGATGCACAAGCTGGTTAAATCAGAAAACATGAATCCTGTTTTAGGTCTGTTGGGATTTCAAAATTAAAGTTAAAGCTTCTTACATTACCTCCCTGAAACTGTCTGGTTCCTCCTGGCAGAAGTCGGGTTTGTAGAACCGAGACCTGGACTTTGAGATGAGCTGCAGGTTCTGGTTTCATGCTGATGGTCACCGTCCACTTGGAAGACTTTCTGTCCCCAAACGTCAACATCCTGGCTGACATGTGGTGGTGAAGCGCACCAGTCCCTCCTGCAGCAAGTTGCTGTTTTCAGGCTTGCAAACTTCACCCTTTATTTCTCCTACAGCTCCTCCTACAGAGGAATCTCATCTCATCTTCCTGTCCGTAAAATGCTGCAAAAACTACAACCAACAAAACAAATGCAAACAAAAATTCTGTAATCACAGGAAATAAAAGTTAAATCACCACAAATATCAAAACAACTTTAAGGATGAAGCTAACGCCACAAAATGGGAATCCTCCAGACCACCAGGGGGAGTCGACCAACAAATCAGACCCTCAGTAAAGACAGGATGTCATGATTTAATGGGCCGTTTAGAAGAAAGAAACGGTTTGCTACACCTCATATCTTTCACCACATTATAAAACAGCAGCATATTAATATAGTTAAATACTCCAGCAGAGCAACTTTTCAACACTTTATATCTGCTGTTGTCTTTGATATTAAGTTATTTTCCCTGTAGCTTCTCTGTCCTGCAGATGCAGCGTTTTGCGTTTTGTGGTTTTCGTCATTCATGTGTTTGAGGCTTTTTAAGACAGAAACTCCATTCAACTAAACCAACAAGTTAATCTGAAGCTTTAGAGACACGATGGCCCAGCAGAGACCCAGCAACGCTAATGAAAGAACCAGAGTGGTACCAGAATGGTACCAGAGTGGTACCAGAGTGGTACCAGAGTGGTACCAGAATGGTACCAGAGTGGTACCAGAGTGGTACCAGAATGGTACCAGAGTGGGTTGCCAGCTGAGCAATCAGGCCAGACATGAAATCTTTTTCCTATTAAATGTTCTACGATCAACTATAGATGATATTATAACAGAGAGGAAGCAACTGGAAACTCAGCAGCGTTAAGAGTTTCTACAGCACCAACAAACCCGACCGGAACCACCCGACCTGCTGACCCGACCGGAACCACCCGCTCTGCTGACCCGACCGGAACCATCAAAGTTTCCTGAAGCTCTGACTGCAGAGACGGTTCTTATTTCATCTTTACAACCTTTATAAATCACGTTGATGTGAGACTGACAGACCCGACATAAAAACTGATTCTTTATGCGCCGTTTATCTTTTTGTGACAGATTTTATGAAGGGACTCCGTTTATGATCTTTATACTGCGATGGGTCGACTTATTAAAACATTATGGCAATCTTTAATTATGCAAAACTAAACTACTGAGATATTCTGAAGCTACCGGCCAACTCTATTGTTCAGTCGCTGGAGGAGAAATGAAAATCTTGTTATTCTTTATAACATGCCTTAATGAAGCAGGAGAAACGTGAAGCTGGTGGAGGACAGGAGAGACGGCGACAGGCCTGGACGTCTGTCTGAACCTCATCAGGAAAAACCCCAACCATCCAACGTCTCAGATCAGATCACACAGAAAATCCCCCAGAAGTGAAACCCGGATGCTTGTTCTTCTCCTCCCGGTTGGATCCGTCTGGAAACCCAGAAGAGAAAAGAATCCAGGAAAGGTTCTGATCAGACGGTTCTGATCAGACGCCGTTCGCTTTGGTGCAGAGGAGCTCCAAGCTCTCCTGTGGGATGAAGCTTCCCGTCTCCAAGGCAGAGCTCAGCTAAAACACAGAGGAATCTCATCTCAGATACTCAGATCCTCGTCCTCTACTGAAACCTTCTCAAAATCCAGAGAAGAATCCAATGTCCTGCTTCCGTCTGACCAGGACGGACAGGAGCAGCGTCCTGACCGCTCAACCAATCCATCAAGTCCAGTTTATTTACTTACATCATAAAACATCATACAGCCACCAGTAATCAAACATGCAATAAATCTTACATTTTGTCATCAGGTGTGAACAAGAGACCAACATACTCTGATTCTGTGCTTGAGTTTCACTACCGACCAGGAAGCAGCGATTCACCTTCTTCCTGTTCGGAGCCAAAACCTTTAGAGAAAGGAGTCGTCTCATCTCATATGCTTCATGTTCAGCTGCTTTTCTCCTCAGTATGAATTATAAATTATAGATCCTGACATCAGATTTTGTCCAGAGATCAGTGAGACGAGGCGGTTCGACCCGCTGGGAGTTTGGCTTGGTGGTTAAAACATGGACACACCTCTGGCTTTGGAGACACAGGGACCAGATGGTCCATAAAGACGCCCCTTCAATGCAACCAGACCTCTAGAAACTTTATCAGGTACAACATCATGTTTACTGGGAAATCAAACTTCACGACTCTTTCAGCAGCGCTGGAGGAAGAAGACCTGCTTCTGTCTTTGATGACTGGGGTCTGAAAAAGGTTTATGACCAGCATGGCCTCCTGTCTCCAGGCTGAAACCTGGATGCTCTCCAGGCTCCTGTCTCTGAACCGTAGACCATCACCAGTCTGTCACATTCAGGCCGTTGAAGCAGATTTCCAGCAGTAGGTCAGCTGTGGTTTCTAAAAACTGTCACAGCATTCAGCCAACATACCAGACTCATTTCTGCTCTCAGACTCTGAGTCCTCAGCGGTGCTTTGTCCAGATCAACTGATCCCAGTCCAGATCCTTTAAACGTCCTTAACACTGACTGAGAATCCAATTCAAAACCTTCCAGCGTCCAGGTTTTTATAACACAACCAATAAGGCAGCTTTTCTTCTGCTCTTGTTGGAGCTAAAACCCATTTTCTGTGTTAAACTGTCATCAAATGTCTGACCTACAAAACTAATTCATCTGAAGTCGATGCTTCAGTACCAGAGGTACCAAAGGTACCAAAGGTACCAGAGGTACCAGAGGTACCAGAGGTACCAGTCAGAAACATTGACCAAAGTCGTCTATGATGCCGAGAGGAACTGAAAGAAGCAGATCCTGAATGTTTCTGTCTGGAATATTAATCCGACCTGCATGAGCAGGTTTCTCTCTCAGGTTCTGAACAGACTGAACCACGTTTGCTCAGGTTCTGACCCGAACCTCAGAGGTTCTGCTTCCTTCAGATTAAAGGTCTCATTAAAACCTAATTCCTGCATTCAGATGGTTTCGTGGTGATTAGCAGAGTTAACCCCGGCGGCCCGCTCGGCCCGGCAGGATGCGTCGGATTATCCTGAAACCCGCAGCAGAGCGGCGAGCTGCCGCCACAGATGGTGGAGGAAATTAAAGGCTGCACGCACGCTACAACCAGAACCAGAACCAGAACCAGCCAGGATTCACCCCCTGCACCGCTGGGAGGACGAGCGTTAAACTTTCCATTTGTTTCATTTGATCAGAGCAGGTGTGTCTGATGCTGGGAAGAAACCTGTTGAGTTTCAGGTGTTTGCAGTTTCCTGCTTTAATCTTAATGAAGAATCTCAGCAGTGAAGCTCCAGGAGGACGACAGACCAGCAGACCCTCAATCCACAGCAAATGCTCTAAGCCAATTACAGATAACAATAATGGAACCTAATCAAATGAGCATTGCAGACCCCCCACCACCTTCTGGTCCGTTCCTGCAGCGGGTCGGTCTGAATGAGGAGAGTCTGCAGAACAAACTGCTGCAGCTGAGACAGAGTCAACATTTTACAATAGAACCAGTTTTTATTGTCCCTCAAAGGAAAACTTTAAATTAGCTGAAGAACCTCAACATTAAAATATCTCCTGCTTCCTTCACCACATATTCTGACTTTTTCTTCTCAGACTCGTAGCTTTAATCTCTCTGGTTCCTCCACTGTGTCTGTCTGTCGTTTAGTTTCATCCTGTCCAGTTCGCTGTTCACTCTCTGCCATAACGTTTTCTTCTCTTTGATTTTTATCTGCTTCAGTTTGTTTTTAGCTACATTTCTGGTTTTGTTTCTCAGTTCTGCTCTGATAAAAATCCTCTGGGTTCTCGTTTATTCCTCGTTTATTCCTTTATTACTCGTTTATTCCTCGTCTATTCCTCATTTATTCGTTTATTCCTCGTTTATTCCTAGTTTATTCCTTTATTACTTATTTATTCCTAGTTTAATCCTCATTTATTACTCGTTTATTCCTAGTTTATTACTCGTTTATTCCTAGTTTATTACTCGTTTATTCCTTTATTACTTGTTTATTACTTGTTTATTCCTAGTTTATTACTCGTTTATTACTCGTTTATTCCTTTATTCCTCGTCTATTTCTCGTTTATTCCTCGTCTATTCCTTGTTTATTACTCGTTTATTCCTTTATTACTTGTTTATTCCTCGTTTATTCCTCATTTATTACTCGTTTATTCCTCCTTTATTACTTGTTTATTCCTCGTTTATCCCTCCAGACTCACCTGTCTGGTCCTTTTTCTCACCTGGACGCCTCCAGTCTTCACCTCCCTCTGTGTGATCAGGATGTTCTTTTTGCTTCTTCCTGTGTTCACACCAACATTATGTTCATGTTTCAGCTTAAAACAAACATTTTGTGATCTTCTCCAGAAATCTGTGAATAGTCCTCAGCTTCCATCATAGTTTCCTGAAAAGTTTCTTTAACCTAAACTGAGTTTGAAAACATTGAATTTTCTTTATTTACAGTTAAGACCTGATTTGTCACCAGAAGGTTAATGACTGAATGATGTTTGAATAAAAAGACGGATGTGAAAATGAGCCTTTCTGCTACGAGGTCAGACAGGAACCGTCGCCTTCTCACGGGTCAGGAGTCGCAGAAATTTCACCTATTTGTAGATTTTTGTTTAAATTATTGCAGAAAAAATATTTTAGAGCATATCTAATATCTACTGAACAAGCTGCTGGTTGAGTGACGATGAGGACGGCTGGAGATGTTAGCTTCTGCGTTAGAGCTAAGGCCGTTTCCTCTGCATGGTAATGGATATTTGGTATATTTAGTGTTTGAACTATTAAAACAGGCAGTTATCAGCATCTTACAGGAGGTTTGAAGTATTTATGGTATTAGAATCTGCAGGTGGTCCATGACCCGCCGTACCAGGACTCCACGGTACTTTAACCTGCTTCTACTCCAGCAGAAGTAAAAAAACTGAATAAAATCCAGTGATTAGTAAAAGTTTGTAGTTTCTGTTAAAACCTTGTCTGAGTGTGAAATCGTGAGCAGATGATCGCTGCCATATGGGGAGAATAAAAACCCAAACAGACGAAACTGTTTAGAGATTACAGAATATTCCAGACTGAAAGAAAACGTCCTTTAATAAACCAAATGATCAGAAACAGGAGCAGGAAGGTTTGGCTCCAACTGCCTGGGATTCAGTAAAGATCTGTCATCTGGTTTTATACCGACTGCGGTGAATAACCTTCAAAGTCTTTATTTTGTTCTTTCTTTCCTACTTTACTGCTTGTTTGTGTGGATAAGTGTTTGGTTTTTAAATGCTGCATCTCTAGCTGTAGTTCATTTGCAGTTTCTGGGTCAAATTAAAGTTCTGTTGACTCATGATTTACTCCACTTTGTGACGGATCAAAACATTTTCTCTGATTTCCCTAAAAGCCTTTTGTGAATTTATGTTATTTATGAAGAACTTCAAGTTTTTCATCCAGAAAGCTGCAGCTTTGACTTTTTGACATTTTTCAGGAACCTGCAGGTTTCTGGAGGTGGGAACTCTTCTGATTTGTGTTCAGTCATGAGTGAGCTAACGAGCAGAAGAGTCAGAACGGCGCCGGACCAGCAGGACGGGATTTCCTCGCAGCATCGGGTCCATCAGGACCTGCAGTCTGAGGAGTGACCTACTTCTGCCTGCAGCAACTAACCAGCTGCAAATTATTCATCAGGCTGCAAGACGCAAAGCTTAGCAGAGAGGAGAAACATTTCCTGCTCTCTCATTTCATCGCAGTGAAATCTTTGCTTTGGATCCATTAAAAATTTCAAAAATACTTTATTGATCCCAAAAACACTTAACAAGTATTTATGGTCCAGTTTCCAGTGAAAATATCTGACTACACTTGAAATAAGACAAAAATAATTTATAAGTAACTTTTATGAAAGATGCAGAAGCTTATTTAAGTCAATAATAACTGAATATTGAAGAAAAAGTTCTAGTTTTATTTGGAGATTATTTTACTTATAACAAAACATTTTCTCGTGTTATAAGTAAAATAATATAACAAGAAATTTTTAATTAAGAAATTATTTACTTAAAACAAACTCTTTTTACTTTTAAGTTAGTTTGGTCTCATTTTCACTAGAAACTATATAAAAATACTTGGCAAGATTTTGTGTTTTTGCAGTGAAAAGGAAATTAAATTCATCCATTTTCTAACACCTGGTCCATAATGGGGTCAGGAGGAGCTGCTGCCTCGCCGGTGAACGTTTCAGGTGAGAGAGGGGTCACCTGGACGGGTCACCTGGATGGGTCACCTGGACGGGTCGCCGGGACGGGTCGCCCGGACGGGTCACCCAGACGGGTCACCTGGACGGGTCGCCTGTCCTCAGTTTTGAAAAGAAAACTTTTGTTTCGTTAAAATGATGCATTATTATGTTACACCAGACTGTAAATATAAAAAATGCAAAAGAAAAAAAAAAACTTCAATTTAAGTTGGAAATTATTTTACTCAAAAAAGTCAAAATCCAAAAAGAAGCAACAAAAATCAGGAGAAATGAATAATTTTGTAATAATTTATGTTTCTCTATAGATTCTACCAGCAGTTGTTTTATTTCATCATTAATTGGCTGATAAATAATAATTAATCGTTTGAATCCTGATCTGACCATTTACCTGTTTAGTTTTTTTTTTTTTTTAATTATATTCTTTTAAATATTTCTTGATGAAAACCAGTAAATGGATCTGGAACTTGTTGAACTTTGACCTTCTGAGGTCTCCTCCTCCTCCTCCTCCTCCTCCTCCTCCTCCTCTTCTTCTTCTCTGGTTTATTTGTTGGTGTGTGTGGAAGGTGTGCGCGCGCGCGTGCGTGTGCATGAAGAGGCGTGGAGGTGTGTGGGATGTTGCATCCTCTCACGTGACCATCCCGCCTCCCCTGCTCTTCCTCCTCCTCCTCTTCTTCAGTCCGGGTCTCTTTGTTGTGGTCGCAGCTGCCGCTTCGCTCTGCGCGCCGCGTCTCGCCCCTCACCGCCTCCTTGCCGCGCGGTGGACGCGCAGCCGGAGCGCCCCGGTGGTTTGCGGGTCTGTGCGGGTTTGACATCAGATCCGCTGTGAGAGACTCGGAGTTTGAGCGGCGGAGGTTCGGACTGAGGATGCTGCTGCCGGACCGGACCGCGTCTGAGGCTTCCTGAACCCGGAATCCCGCAGGAATCCCGCAGGAATCATCGCTCCTGCTCCGCTGCCTCTCCCGCATTTGCAGCTCCTTCTTTGCGGGACGCGCCGTCAGGACAGCCGCGTTTCTTCAGGAATTACGCCGAAGCGTGTGCGGCTGCCGAGCCGAGCTGAACCGAGCGGACTGCGGGCTTCGGGTCTCCTCCATGATGCTGACGGGCCCTGGGTGGTGCCGCCGGCGCCCGGGCGGGGCGGTCCGGTGCCTGGCGGCCGCCTGGCTGCTGGCGCTGCTGCTGACCGGGCCGGAGGCTCGGGCTTCCTACCAGCCGCAGAGCGGGGAGTGCAAAGGCAAAGGCAAGGAGTGTTCAGGTAAGGCTGCGGGTTGCCAGGTTGGATGGGTGAGGCGGTCTGGGTTCATGCTGCAGCAGCACGGACTGACTGTCCTGATGCTGCAGCTGCTGCTTCCTGGAGGACATCAGGACTTGTCCTGAAGTTTTTCTGGTGTTGCGCTGCAGCTCCTGCAGTCCGTGTTCCTGCGGGATCCGGATGATCCTGATCCGCTCTGCAGGGATCAGAGTCACTTCTTCATCATTAGGGCCTTTTATCGGATTAAAGCCTTTAAACCCAATCGGGCTCTGCTTTCAGTAATGGGATGTTTCATTAGAGCTTCTTCAGCCTTTATGGGAGATGAATCTGTGCTTTGACTAGACAGCAGAGGCACAAAGGGCTGCAGCGCTGCTGCTGCTGCTGCTGCTCTTTGTGCAAACATCAAACTTTCAGTTCCTCAGGCTGATCCGTTATGGATCCAACAATCCCTGATTAAACTCATCAGAGGAACCAAACCAGTTCAGACTGGGAGCTCTGGTTGTTCTGCTGGAATCTGGGTTCATTAAAACCAGTCCAGGTGTTGGAAGACATGATGACGTTTCTGTTCAGTCGGTTTATAATCCAGATTTATTAGGATGCAGCTTTTATTAATCTAATTCTTTATGAACATGTTTCTAATGTCCATTTCACCTCAAACATGTTGGGCAAAACGTGAGATTTCAAAATAAAATCACTCTAAATCTCAGTAATCCCTCCGTAAATGAGGACTGAATTTGAAGCTGCATGTTTTGAAAGGTGAAACCATCAGCAGATGTTTCACACTTTACTGATTGTTAAAACTTCAAACTCAAACTCCTCTTATAAAAACTATTTAACTCATTTTCTGTCCTGTAGTTTTAGACACTCAGCATTTTCTCAGCTCCCAAACAGAAACAGAAGTGATTTAAGTAAAAGGATGAATTTAATGTAAGTTTATTGAAATGATCTGAAACAAACTGCTGAACTCTGCTTTATGGTTCATATGTATTAAAACTCTAGAATTAGATTTTCCTGCTCTCTGGAGTTTCTAACAAACATCTTTCTGTTTCATGTGGATGTTATGATGTCACATAAAACCTCATTTTAAGGATTTCTGTAGTTTAACTTCATGTAAAGTGAGGAGCTTAATATGTCTCTACAGCATCACAGTCCAATATTCATAAACTCATCTCACTGTTATTTGCTCCTTCCTGTTTTAATAAATATTTAAGGTCACAGAAACTCACCCAGTCGTTCTTATGAAGAACTGGAACGTTTTCCTATCAGAGGTTTACCTTCTGCAGATGAAACATTCAGTCACCTGAGTCTCCAGACACTTTGGTTTCTAACAGGAAGTGTGTCATCACCCTCCCCCCCAGCTGCCTCAGAGCCTTTGAGCAAGGCAGTAACTGAGCCTTGATCCAGGCGTAACCATGGAAACCTGAGAGTTTGGTGTTTCATCCAGAGAAAGATCGAATGAGTTTGATTTCATCAGGCAAAAAATAGATTCTGTTGTGTCCAGAACAAACGATGTCTGTCGCGTTTCTTCAGAATATTAACCCTGTTGGTGAACAGCAGCAGCAGCAAAACGTCTTTCCAACCAGGTTCATGTGTTCATGTGTTCATCTAGAGCCAAGAGGCTGACAGTCATGTGTTCACGTGTTCATCTAGAGCCAAGAGGCTGACTGGATGGCATGTGGTCCTGGATGTTTAGCTGTTGCTTTGTGGATGTTTGTGGTTCCCTCTCATGTGGCTGCTGGTTGCTGAGGAGCCACATCTGTTCTGCAGTTTAACTGCATCCTGATGGAGGATGAGAGGATGAGAGGATGACAGGATGAGAGGATGACAGGATGAGAGGATGACAGGATGAGAGGATGACAGGATGAGAGGATGAGAGGATGACAGGATGAGAGGATGACAGGATGACAGGATGACAGGATGAGAGGATGACAGGATGAGAGGATGACAGGATGACAGGATGAGAGGATGAGAGGATGACAGGATGAGAGGATGAGAGGATGACAGGATGAGAGGATGACAGGATGAGAGGATGACAGGATGAGAGGATGGGAGGATGAGAGGATGGGAGGATGAGAGGATGACAGGATGACAGGATGAGAGGATGACATGATGAGAGGATGAGAAGATGACAGGATGACAGGATGACAGGATGACAGGATGACAGGATGAGGTTTGTCTCATGTTGGGTTTTAATGATCCCAACGTTTTCTGGGCTTTAGAGGTTTTTCTCTCATCACCTCCAGGATTAAATTCTCTGCAGCTGCAGGAATCAGATGTTTGACTCGGAGCCTCATCAATCTCTGGTTTTAACATTTTCCAACATGTTAAGAACAATAAGAACAATTATCCCCTTTGATGATTTAATAAAACATTTCTGCTGTTTTCCATGGAACTGGACTAAAACCATCCTGCTGCTCCTCTGAGTTTTTAATGGTCCAAAATGACTCATTGACTTTAATTACCAATGAAATGATCAAATTTTGAGCTTCGATTTCTGTCCTTCAGACTGAAACAGTTCAGCTGTTTGGGTTTTAAGACTCTGTCATTATTTATCCACATTTTCTGCTCGGCTTCGACTGTTTAGTCATTTTGGTTTCGATTCTTTATTTTGCTGTTTGTCTCGTTTTTCTGATGATCTTCCTGGTTTTCTGATGATGATGATGATGATGATGATGATGTACTGTGACGTCATCATCATCATCATCATCTTACAGAAACGTCTTTGCTTTCCTTCTGCTAAGAAGGTAAAACCGGATCATAAGGTTGAGTATCAGGAAAATATTTGTGAATAACCATGTGGTTTAAAATAAATAAAAATAAAAAATGTTGCTGTTATTCTATTTTAGGTTCATAGAGTCCAGAAATGAAACGTTTTATCGTTTCTGTCTCCAACTCAGTTTGTGTCTGAAATCTGCAGTTTATCGACTTTATGATGCATTAAGAAACAAACGTTATCAAATATACTGAGTGCAGAAAGCCTGACTGCCTGGCGCTGAGATAATCAACCAATTATCAGTTATTGATCTCCAGATGGCTCTTCATGATGTGCAAACTGTAATCAGTGATAACTACATTCATCATATCTGCTCTCAGAAGAAGATGAAGACGTGGTTGATTGAAAGTCAATCACGTCTATAGTGTTAAAATTTGTGGATGTTTGGTTTTTAAGTATTTAGTTGGCTAAGTAATAATATATTTTTAATATTCAGAACAAAGCTAAATATTTAGCTTGCTAGTCGCATTTTTAGTTTGAAACTGTGACGTATATAAATGAATGAAAAACATAATTAGAATATGGTTTAAAAAAGTTTAATTCCATTATTCCAAGTGATAGCTGTTAATTTTTAGACTCTACAAAGTGCGATGTTTTCTGTCGCCGGGTCGGGTTGGATTCTCCCTCGCCAGCACAAATGAAATCACGGTGGTAATTTGGCCGGCGAGGCTTTTAAACTGCTTCCTCCTGGGAGACGCTCTCAGTGCCAAGCCTCACGGAGCCCCAGGGAGCCCCACAGAGTCCCAGGGAGCCTCACGGAGCCTCACGGAGCCCCACGGAGCCTCACGGAGCCCCAGGGAGCCCCACAGAGCCTCATGGAGCCTCACGGAGCCCCACGGAGCCTCACGGAGCCCCAGGGAGCCTCACGGAGCCCCACGGAGCCCCAGGGAGCCTCACGGAGCCTCAAGGAGCCCCACGGAGCCCCACGGAGCCTCACGGAGCCTCACGGAGCCCCACGGAGCCTCACGGAGCCCCAGGGAGCCCCACGGAGCCTCATGGAGCCTCACGGAGCCCCACGGAGCCTCACGGAGCCCCAGGGAGCCTCACGGAGCCTCACGGAGCCCCAGGGAGCCTCACGGAGCCCCACGGAGCCCCAGGGAGCCTCACGGAGCCCCACGGAGCCTCACGGAGCCTCACAGAGCCCCACGGAGCCTCACGGAGCCCCACGGAGCCCCAGGGAGCCTCACGGAGCCTCACGGAGCCCCACGGAGCCTCACGGAGCCTCACAGAGCCCCAGGAAGCCCCACAGAGCCTCACGTAGTCCCACGGAGCCTCACGGAGCCTCACAGAGCTCCGCTCAGTCCGGCGACGCTGACATGACGGATGAACTCAGGGGAGCCAAACAGGCCTGATTAAATTTTCAGCAGCCGCTCCGACATTAACAGGACCGCGGATGAATATTGATGTCCTGTCCGTGTTGTTTACGGTTTACAGCCGCGCCGTTTAGCCGGAGCGCTCATCTGGAGAAAATATTCACTCCTCACTGCTGTTCAGGGGTCACCACGTCAACAACCCCGATGCTCTGCAATGAAACCACTTGATGAAGTTTTTCTACAATCATTTCTGTCCTCTGGAGCTGAGAGGAACTGAGAGGAGTGGGCTGTGTAAGCTCTGCTAGCGCTGTTAGCTAGATTAGTGGTTATCTCTGGTAGCGATTAGCTCTGTGAACTCTGTTAGCTCTGTTAGCTCTGCTAGTGCTGTTAGCTCTGTTAGCGATTAGCTCTGTTAACTCTGTTAGCTCTGTTAGCTCTGCTAGTGCTGTTAGCTCTGTTAGCGATTAGCTCTGTTAACTCTGTTAGCTCTGTTAGCTCTGCTAGTGCTGTTAGCTCTGTTAGCGATTAGCTCTGTTAACTCTGTTAGCTCTGTTAGCTCTGCTAGTGCTGTTAGCTCTGTTAGCGATTAGCTCTGTTAACTCTGTTAGCTCTGTTAGCTCTGCTAGTGCTGTTAGCTCTGTTAGCGATTAGCTCTGTTAACTCTGTTAGCTCTGTTAGCGGTTATCTCTGTTTTCGGCTGTTTCATTCCAGGATTTTAGGCATCTGTTTCGTTCCTGACTGATTCATGTGATTGGTGGACTAAGCAGTCGGTTGCCATCTTTTCCGTCATGTTTGGGTCGGTCGCTGCTCTTTAAATCAAACTAAAACCTCCAGCTGCTTCCTGTTTCATCACTTCCTGTGTTGTCTCCAGGTCCTGAGGTTTAACTGCTGGGATGAAACTGTTTTCAGGATCAGATGTTTTATGGTTTGATTCTTTTTGGATCTGTTCAGGGAGCGTTTTATTGCTCATAATGATGCAGAAGCAAACAGGATAATCGGTTCCTTCTGCTTTCTGTCTGCAAACGGCCTGAATGTGGATTAATCCTGAGCAGAGGCAACGAGGCGGCAGGCGTCGCCGCTCGGCTTCACACATCGGCTCATTCTCAGTGTTTCCGAGCGGATCGCTCTGATTGATGACACAAGCGGCGGCGGCAGGAGGTTCTGACCGGGTTCCACCCCCCAGTTTCAGTTTGCAGATTTCTCCTCCTGACTCGTCTGAGTCGTCATCATCTTCCTGAAGCTTCAGATCCACTGAGAGCATCAGAGAGCGAAACCTGCAGCTCTGACATGCACAGGAAAAATAATTACACCTTAATTCAAGAAATGGAAAATATAACTTTGGTTATTTTAGTTTTGTTGGACATTTTGACTGAACAATTTATTTCTCCACTTGTGACAGAAGTAAAATCTTTGCTCAGTACTTTAGTACTTTGGAAATGTTAGCATGTTTAAGCAGCGGATGAATCATTTCCTCCGAATATTATTTCATTTTAGTTTCTAAAATGTTTATTTTATGATTTAAAAAAGTAATTAAGTTATTTATTGTTTCACCTTTTTGATAAATTTCTAATGTTGCATAAAAATCTGCAGAATGCGCCATTTCTTATAAATTCAGTTAATTGATTAATTGGATAAAAAATGGTCACATTGTGCATCGATCAGCCATAAAGCTGCTTTCCTTTAATGAATGAATGAAATCAGAATTTTAAAAACATTTTTTGCTTTTTACATTTTATTGATCTGAGACAGTTAAGACAAACTCCCTCCCTTTATGACAAAACATGTCTCACTTGTTCAGCTGAAATAAAAACCATTTCCTGGCCCGTCGGAGAGCAGATCACTTTCTGAGACGAAAATCTTTAGTTTCAGTTCTGACAGAATCAGATTCAATCGTCGGTTAATATCCAGTCATCTGATCAGATGTAATTAATCCACATTCCTCCAACTCTTCATCATAAAGTTGGATGACTTTGACCGTCAAACATTTTAAACATTCACAGTTTGAACCATTAAAACATCCAAATGATGATCAGACGCCGTGTTGATTCCTGGTTTTATTTTAGTTCAGTTGTAAACAGAATATTAGAAAACTAAAACTAGTTTCCATCTGAAATGAAGGAGTTTCTTCTTCTTCTTGTCCTGCAGCTGTTTCTGTGTTTGTGTCCAGAAACTGAGCTGCAGATGATGAAATAAGAAAACCAGACCGAAGGAACTTTTAATCTTCACTCTGAATTTATAACTTCAAGACTTGAATTTTAATCAACGTTTTAAATAATTGATGGTTTTGTTTCCTGTCTCAGATCTGAAAGTTTAACAAATGCCTCTTGAAGCTTTCTGGGAGCATTTTTTCTTCTTCTTTTTTTTTTTTTTTAACGTGTGAGCTTCCTTTCACACTTTGAAGATCTTTGTGTAGGTTGCGTAACAGCGTCCAGAGGGAGGCCTGCAGATTACAGAGAGCTTCGTTATTCACGTCCTGCCGCTTCACAGGCTTTTAGACTCCGGCTGTTTTTCTTCTTGGCTGCATTTGATCTCCAAAAATAACAAGTTTCTAGACAACGGCCAAGCAGAAACAAACACGGTGAACGTTGCAACATCTGCAGCCGCCATGTTGGTTCCAGACCGGCACCACCAGCTTGTTTCGACCGGGACAAACGGTCCAATCAGGATGCAGAGATGCAGCGATGTCATGTCAGAAAAACCTTCATTCTCTCATTTCTTGTGTTTCAGAGCAAATAACACATGCAAATGTTTTGTACTTTTCATACATATCAACAAAATAAGCAACGTTTTCAATTCAAAAATCATTTTGATGCTAAACTATTAAACTTATTATTTTTTACATTTTATTCAGATCATTAAACTGATGGCAAGTTCATCTTGGCATCAACTAGTTTCATTCTGCAGAATTTTTTCCATTTGCAGAAGTTTTACGATTCACTTTGTATGAAAATGTGAAAATAGAAATAAATTTTAGTTTAAATTGATTCCCTTTCAAAATAACTAAAACATATTAATGAAACCTCCCGCCTGTCGTCCTGAACGTTGGCTGGAGAGGCACCAGCAGCTCTGGGCTGTAGAAAATGATCCCAGATGGATAAGAAAACCTTTGTTTTGCGTCTCTTACCCGTATTTTACCCCAGCGGGGCAGAAGTGGCTTTTCTCTACTTTTGTTTTCCATGTTTTCTGGCAGAAACGGTTCAGAAAACTTAAATATTTCAAACATCAAAGCTTTTTCTTCTGTTTCATTTTGTGTCTGAAAAGTTTTGTGTGTTTCATCATTTATATTTTTAAATCTAACTTCAGCTGGAGAGTTTTCTTTCCCTGAACGTTTCATGTCTGGTCGTTTCTGTTTGAAGAGTTCCTGAATAATTTAGGTTTATTTGTTTAAAACTTCCCGGTCTAATAAAACTTCTCATCTCGTTTCTTCTAGAGACAAACTGGACCGTCGGCTCGCCAAAATAAAAGCTTTCCAGGTTAAATTAGCTCACCTCCTCTCATTGATCTCCTGCAGCCTGGAAATAATTATTTTATTAGTTTAGCTCAAACCTATTAGCTGCAGCATTACGGGTGACAGACACTTTTAATTGTCTTTCCTGAGGTAACAGAGGCAGTTCGTCAGCCGCTGGAGGTCAACTTTCCAAACTTCAGTTTAATTAAAGCTGGAGGAAAAGAAACTCCTTACAGTCGCGATGGAGGCTGCAGATGGTTGGATTTCTGGTTGATTTTGGTTTCAGCTTCTTGGTTGTTTCCTTATATGGTTCTTCCTGCAGAACTTCACTGTTTATTCTTTAAACTTTAAATTTTAATAAACATTTAACTCTTGAACTTGAAGACACTTTAAATATCCAAAGTAGATAAACAAAACAACAAATAAAATTAATTATGAAGTCTCTCTAAACAAAACTGTCCTTCAAAATAAAGGTTCAGTTGAGACCAAAACAGCAGACTGAAACTTTTATCATCCAGTTTTGATGATCTGAAATCAACATGAAGCTTCAGTTATTAGACAGAAACCAGAGATCAGATCTTTGATAACTTTTAATCCCCCACTGCATACAGACCAACGATGAAGCTGTAGATTAAAATCCCTTAGAGGAGTTTTGTTAAGATTAGAGGTGTGTGAATATCAAAAATTGACCCAAAATGGCCGCCTTGCTGTACATTTATAAAACATTCCTCCAACATTCATTGTGTTCAGTCGTCCTGCTGCAAACATCAACATTTCGACTTTGCGGTTTTGTCCTGATTGTGTCGACTCTGTTGGATCTGAAGTTTCTCAGGTTGTGATAGTTGCACCAAACTTCACTGGCCTGGTTGTGAGTCGGCTTGTAATGTAAGTGTCCTGTTAAAGTTTCAGTAACCTGCAGACTGGCCTGAGGTAAATGTTCCAGACCGAGCTTTAAAAGTCAGCTGTCAGGTTTTGGAAAGGCTCGATGCTCCTGCGGTTCTTTCAGGGAACTCATTAAAAGTCGGACTCGCTGCTTGTGAACGTCAATACGAGTCGGAGCAGAAAACCCAGAAGACACGGATTCAAACTGATGTCTTTTTAAAATAAATCAGCCGTCTCAACAAACTTCTGTCCTCCTGCAGCAATTTAAACTTTCTGAAGGCAGAGAGCGCCGCTGTCATCTCCATTACCGAACCCACAGGAAGATTCAAGGTCGCTGAATTATTCAAGAAAACCTGAAGTTCCTCAGATCAACTCAGATTTGATTTGATCCTTCAGCTCTTTGTGACGTTTCATGATATTTGGGACAATTAGAGTATTTCTGGACATCTGGATGAACTGAAATGTAATTAAAGCAGGACCAGTTTAATGACTGGCAGATGGGAACTGGTGACCAACTGGTGACCAACTGGTGACCAGCTGATGATGAGCTGCTGTTAACTTAAACCTCTGAATCCCTCAGGAGCTTTTCGCTCGCAGCGTTTTGGCTGCAGAAGCTGCTTCCTCCGTCTTCTCGTTGTTTCTGTGAAGCAGACTCAACAGAAGGTGTGAATTCTTCATTCAGCCTCCTGAACTTCACTTTCCTGAGATATTTACAGATTTCACTCCAGAAGTTTTTTTCCCATGTTGAAGATCTGGTGACTGTTTCCTCTGCAGCCAAACATGAGCAGTTTGTGGCTCATAGCTGGGATTATTCTGATTCATTTCATAGAAAATTGGCAGATTATGCAGATTTTTTATTTGAATGTTTTTTCTACAATATTATAAAACGTGGATAATCACTATAGCATGTTGACCAACAGTGACGTCCTGTTCAGGATGTTTATTTAATCTTTTATATGGAAATGTTCATGTTAGCATGAGGGCTACTGCTAGCTTGTTACCGTACAGAATGCTAACGATGTTACTCTAAAACATGCAAATAAACAGAATTTAATCTTTTATTGTCTAAAATGTAAGAATAAATCATCTCTTTAGTGAACATTTGATGCATCTGCAGCTGAAAATCCTTCTGCTTGTTTTAACTTCGGTAAAGTTTTGATCTGCTGATGATTTGGGATTAACCGATTAATAACTGGAAGCACTAAGTGATTTTTGTTGTAGAGAATTTAAACCATAATTTGAAGCTAAAGCTACCAAGTCATTAGTTTTGGGTAAAGCATATTTAAAAACTTTTTTTATCTTAAATGCAAAATGTGTATTTTTTACTGTTTTGGTTTAATTGCTGTCCTGTTTTTTTAATCTGTGTAAAGAATAATCAATTACTAAATTAGTTGACAGTTATTTCAATAATTACAATAATCCAATTAATCACTTCAGCCCTAATTTCGGCCATTTTGTTTCCATAATGGCCGCTGTTAGAAAGCGCTGCAGGTTCTGACCGGTGAGGTTCACAGCTGCTGGTCCAAATATTTACCTTTCTGGCACCAAAAGGTCCAACATGGTCGGCGCTGAAAGTCACGCTGAGCCGCTGCAGTAAAACAAAGAGTCGCTCTTCATCCCAGTGTTCAGGCTGTGGTCAAACTGGGAGGACTGGACTTCTTCACTCTGTGATCAATCGGCTTTACGGGCCACAAACGTCCCGTTCTGGAGGTCCAGTCATTTGTCTTTAGTAAATAGACTAAAAAAAACACCAATAAGAAAAAATCAAACTTGATTCACTGTAAAAACACAAAATCTAACCAAGTTTCCAAGGCAGAGATTTGAGTTCAGTTGAAATGAGACAAAACTTATTTACAAGAAATGGGAGTTTTATTTCAATCAATATTTTTTTAATATTGATTTTAAAAAAAAGTGTTTTTTACTGTAAAACATCTGTTGTTATAAGTGAAATAATCTGTCAGTCATTTGTAAAGGAATAATTTCTTTACTGAAGACAAACTTTTATATGTATAAAATATTTGCTCCAGAAACTTGACAAATAAAACTTGATAAGATTTAATGTTTTTACAGAGAATCAGATGGTTTAAACAGGAAGTACTGAGTGTTTCTAAACCCCAAACTAAATGCTCATAATCCAGATTACAGCCTCAGATTATGTGTTTTTGTTCTGCTGAGTTTTTCATGCTCAGCACTTCGTTTCTTTTTGTTCAGCTGCATCTTAACGACGTTTAGCTGATTTCCTACAAGGTTCAGACATTTAGAGGAAATGACCAAAAACCTGAGAACATTCGTCTGTTTCTCTGCTGCTTCAAGCAGGAAAATAATCCAACTAAGATTATAACCTGTAAATCTGTTCATGTTTAGCAGGAAAACTTGTTTTCTAACATATTTGATCTTGTTTTTTCCTAAAACCTTAAACATCTCAGATTTACTCTGCATCAGGAGAGACGTCTCCAAAATCCAGCAGGAAACAGATCAATTCTAATTAATCCCAGATTTTTCCAGCCTAAAACATTCTGAGTTTAAATGAACTGAATGTTTAACTTTCCGTTGTTCGTCTCGGGTTCGGACACAATCAGGTTCACAGAGTTTAACTTCAGTCCAGCAGATTCTGCCCCTAAAAATAAAATAAAATGAATAAACTGCAGAGCACCGACTCCAAGCGAACAGCTAGCAGCAGCTTTAACACCAACATTAATAATTAGAACAGTTAAAAACAACAGAATGACACATAAATCATTTGTATAATTATATTATTATGTTAAAACATAAAACTTGTAAAGAAAACAGTTAGATGGTCCAGTTCTCGGGTCGTTTATAATTTATCTTTTAGTTTTTTTATTCTGTGTGGTAACAAACCAGCCTGCTGCTCGGGTTGCATATCTATGTCTGCAGCTCTACGTTGCGCCATTAAAATGCATGAAGTGCAGCGACGACCTGCTGGGGGGCCGGGGGTCCAGCTCTGGGCCGGGATTGGAATAGGCCGATTAGTCTCGCCTCAGCGAGTCTCTGGGCCGATCCATTCAGGAAGCAGAACCTCTAGAAATCTCTGTGTGTGTGTGTGGGTGTGTGGGTGTGTGGGTGTGGGTGTGTGTGTGTGTGTGTGTGTGTGTGTGTGTGTGTGTTGGCTCACACCGCGGCGTCCTGATGACAGCAGAAAACAAAACCAGAGCTGAAGATCGGCTCCAAAGCGGCTCCTCGGGTTTCAGACTGAAGTTAAAACATTTCTTACTGAACCAAACTTCATTCAAACGTTTTTTATTTACAGAAATGAAAGAGTCACATTAATATTTAAACATGACGCATCTAAAAACTATAAATGGTTTTATTTCCTCTGATTCTGGTTCATCAGTTCCTTTAAATCTTCCTTTTACCCAGTTGATCAGCAGAAGAAGAAAGTTTTAAAGGTTCATGAGGAAACAGCTGAAACTGAGGATCCTGCTGGATGTTATAATCCAGATGTTTCTGAAACAGCTGCAGGTTGTTATTGTCCATTTGAACAGATAAATAATGTTTTGCTGCTGTAACGTTTCGTTTCTTCTGGGATAAAAGTGAAGATGACCTCAGGCTCCGTTGTCTCTGATTTGACAAACACTCGCCTCACTTCCTGCAGATCATTTTTAGTTGACTGGGAGGTGAGAAAACCTTTTTATGACCCAGAAAACGATTTAATCTGAAGCTCTGTCCGCCATCTTTACTGATGTTAACATCAACGCTCCAGGAACCTGTTCAGAGAAATGGTTTGTTTTTGACCTTTAAATCAGGAGTTTTCAGTCTGCAGCTGTTTTCTCCTTCCTCTCAGGACGGAGAAGGAAAACCAAACTGCCATCCCGGCTGCGACGCTGCCTCTGAATCAATACCAGGGGAGAGATTTTCTGTCTCAGTGGCTGTTAGGACGCCGTCGGGGAGATTTATGTGATTGGTTGGCTGTGAGGTTGAGGTTGACGACCGCGAGGCAGAGAGGAAGACGGATCCTGACAGAGGAGCTAAAGGGCAGAAAACCGGCTCAGGGCTGGAAATGAAAATGCAAATGGACGCTGACGAGGCGGCGGCGGTGGTGAGGCGGCGGCGGTGGTGAGGCGGTGGCGGTGAGGCGGCAGCGGTGAGGCGGCGGCGGTGGTGAGGCGGCGGCGGTGAGGCGGCGGCGGTGAGGCGGCGGCGGTGAGGCGGCAGCGGTGAGGCGGTGGCGGTGGTGAGGCGGTGGCGGTGGTGAGGCGGCGGCGGTGAGGCGGCGGCGGTGAGGCGGCGGCGGTGA
>CAEFZX010016459.1:0-10553 GCA_903066825.1 Alfaro cultratus | reverse complement strand
CCATAGCAGCCAATGACACAGTGGTATTCCTTGCAGCATGAGATGGTGCATTGTCATGCATGAAGATGATTTTGCTACTGAAGGTACGGCTCTTCTTTTTGAACCGTGAAAGAAAGTGATCAGTCAGAAAGTCCATATACTTTGCTGAGGTCATTTTCACACCTTCAGGGAGTCTGAAGGGTCGACCAGCTCTCTTTCCATGATTTCATCCCAAAAAATGACTCCACCACCTCCTTGCTGACGTCACAGCTGTGTTGGGACATGGTGACCGTCCACCACCAATCTACTACTGAATCCATCTGGACCATCCAGGGTTGCACAGCAGTCATCAGTGAATAAGTCTGTTTGAAAAACCTTGAGCTTCCAGAGGCATCAGCAGCTTCAAATAACTGTTTGGTGCTTTGTAGGGTCATTTTAACAGCTGCTCTCTTAATCTGATGAATTTGTCTAACAGAAACCTTCCTCATTATGCCTTTATCTGTACAAACCCATCTTTGTTCTGAATCAGCCACAAATCTCTTCACAGTATAACACTTCAGTTTTCAATAAATATTTAATGTTTTCATACCTTGTCGCTACACTATCTGATTTTTGTCAGCAGAGATCCTTTCTCTTTCTCATATTGCTTGAAACCTGTGGCCTGCTTAATAATGTGGAACATCCTTCTTAAGTAGATTGAGAGAAGTTTGAGGAAGAAAACGCAAAAGATTTGATCCGTTATACAGTTTAAATCACAATTATCCCTTATGCTGAACAAATGTGTATACACTTCTGAAAGCTACAAAACAGCTCTACAAAATTATTTGCTGCGTTTTCGCTCATTTAGAAATAAATAGAAATAATTCAGGTAATTCTAACTGACCTAAAACAAAAGTTTGGTCTGATTTTAACTTCACAGTGAGAAAGAATTGTCTCTATTCAGTCTGTGTGAACTTCTAGTTTCAATTGTTTGCGTTACTGTCACATACAATTGTAAGTAACCTTTTCAGGGATAGTTGCTGCAGCAATCGGCCTTTTCAAGGATAGGTCAGAGGGCATTTTATACCCTATCCTCAGCATGGGGTGTCACTGACTGTGACACCTGGCAGGTCATCTGTCTTCCTATAATTAGGTTGGCTTTATGATATTTATGTAAAAGACATTTATTGAGATTTTAATAGAATTTTCTGATGAATATATTTGTGTTGGAGACTCTATTGAAAGAAGCAAAGCAATGACTATGTAATGAATCTTCAGTTCTCTTTTGAATGGAATTGACGAATGAAATATTCTAATTTGCTGATAAGCACTTATGTATATTTTCTCCACAATCACAATTTGCAAGGTCTCAATTTGCTCATCACTTAAAAAAAAAAAAAACTACCTGTGTTAAACTGATGCTACCATATTAATCAAGGCTGTTGCTTCATAAGACTCACTGTTACCTGAATTGTCAGATGATATAAGATCAACTGTTTATCTGAAGTTCCCATCGACATGTTGCCATCCTCAGGGTCTAAAACAATCTTTTACTTGTTTCTGTGCAGCAGCCTGGAGTGACTCTTCCCAGGTGAGCAGTCCAGACCGGGACGGAGCCTTTACTGTTGTGGACTCTGGTCATGGGGATTCCTTATCTGTATCTACAGTGGAGGTTCCACTGACCCCACACAGCCATCCTCCTACTGCCTTACTTCCCATGCCGCTTTACCCGCTCTCGCAGCCACTGCGTGTGGCCTTCACTGCCTCTCGCACTGCCAACTTTGCACCCGGCAATCTTGACCAGCCCATTGTGTTCGACCAACTGCATAGCAACTTGGGGGAGATGTATGACACCCACATTGGTCGGTTCACCTGTCCTGTGAATGGAACATACGTTTTCATCTTTCACATCCTGAAGCTGGCCATCAGCGTCCCCCTCTATGTTAATCTTATGCGCAACGAGGAGGTGATGGTCTCTGCATATGCCAATGATGGAGCTCCTGATCATGAGACCGCCAGCAACCATGCCATTTTGCCTCTTTTCCAAGGAGACCAGGTGTGGCTCAGGCTGCACCGTGGCGCCATCTATGGCAGCACATGGAAGTACAGCACGTTTTCAGGCTTCTTACTTTATCAGGACTGAACTGGTGAAGGCTGGATGGCCACCTTCCTCCAGCATGCTTTGCTTACAGAACTGGTCAGGCAGCATGCCTGTGTATCAAATGTATGAAAACCAAAAACGGTTCCCAACAAGATGTTGCTGTCTACACTCAAAGCCATTTCTATTTGAGAAGTTAAAAATGGTTGTCATGAATCCATACAGCTACTGTAGTCAACAATTTTTTTAATTTATTTTTTTTCTTTTGCCTTTTGTCTGATGCTGGCTCAGCTGGACCGAGTTGTCGTCATGGAGATGTTAAGCCCACAGGTCCTGCAAGTAAAGAACAACAAGGTGGCCACTCTTATGGAGTGTTCTAAATGTGTTTTTTTTTTTTTGTTCTGAATGGCTTTTGGAAGATTTTCAGGTCATGTTGAGTGAATATCTTCCTCATCAGGGACATTACTGGCATCATTCTGCTGGAGTCTGGCTTCTAAAGAATTCCTGCTGATGTGAACATGTACAGCTAAGGAGAGGAGGAGTTATGTTTTTTTTGGTGGTGGGTATGGTGTTGGACACGAGACCAAAAGGTAGAACTGCTGACATGACTGTGTCAAGAGGTCCTTTGTTGCCTAAATAAAATATAAGCAGTATCCTTTGAGTCATTAGTTGTCTGTAAAGGCTACAGGGTGGTTTATGTTGCAGTTGTCATTCTTGGCCTTACTCTCAACATGATCCATGCTGCTTTAACCAAACTGGTTGTCCTTTAAAGCTTTTCCATAAACTTTTCTTTAGAAAATGTAAATATAATGGCCCTCATGTCCATATTTGACGGGTGACCAAGTTTTAGAAGTGGCATTTAAATAAAGCAATACTTCCAGCATGTTTATACAGCACAACACCACTTTTCCAAATTACATAGATTACTTTATTAAGAGCACCATTTTCTCTCAGATTTCCTAGTGTTCTGCATCAAAGTATGGAGATCTGAGTTAAAGCAAGGAGCCAACCTGTGGATAATCGTTTTATATGCATTGAGTTACATGGTGTGGGTGATCTGGAACAGGTGGGCTTTAGGTCTGGTTTTACAGACACAAAACAGCAGTGGTTAACAATATTGTATGTGGAGCTATAATCAGAATACTATCAGATTATTTCAGTTGCATGTGAAATGCAAATGATGGGAAGTAAAGCAAGCTACCCACAAAGGGAGTCGAGGTCCTTTGTTAAAGGAGACCTAACACCAGGGGGCGCTCTTCAAAGTAAGTGATTTACAGCCTCAAACAGTGTGGATGACTAAACATAAAGTACTCTGGGATTCTCGCTTCACCCACAAATACTCAGGTAATCTGATGGAGCTGGACAAACGAGGCCTCTGCGATACAGGACCATGTTTCTGGTTGAACTTTGAACTTAACATGGAAAGGTTATAAGATGATGAGCAGAAGGCACTGTACAGCCCCATTCTTCAGTGATTATCCCAGTATTTTTATTTTTTTTGTCTTTGTGTTGTTTTTTGTTTGTTTCTTAAAATATGTTTACTAGGTATTTTGAAAATTTATACAGAAAGGAAAGAACAATAACAGGACAAAACTTATACAGCACTGATACAGAGGGGAAAAAACAAACAGGAGACATGTACATAAATTACAGCAATTTGAAAAAAGTAACCAATTTGTACTTAAACATATACATAATTTGGATTCACATTACTGGTCTTTTAATTTAGAAATTTTGAAGTATTCAAGAATATGTTCCCATCTTTTTGTTAAAAGCGTAGAATTTCCCATTCAATCTTTCTGATACAATAACTTCAGAAAGTAAGTTTTTCCATAGCTGGATCAATGGGGCATCACAACCAACCCATTTGTGCAATTCCTATTGATGTTGGCCAGAAAGTCGATGATGCTTAGTCTCTTTGTGAGAATCCAGGTGACTGTGACTGGGTATGAACCCAAGGAGACACAAGACTGGACTAGGGAGAAGTGTTTGACTTATAGCGGAGCTAATTTCTCGACATGCTGCTCGCCAGAATGCCTCTATAGTTTTACACTTCCATAAACAGTGAATTCTAGTCCCTGTGGTTACTTTAAATTTGGGACTATATATATATATATATATATATATATATATATATACTATCAAGATCCAGGATGAAGAGGGCATCCCCCCTCTGACCAGCTGAGGCTGATCTTTGCAAGCAACTGGTGGATAGCTTCACCCCATCCGACTGCTACATCCAGAAAGAATCTATCCTCCACCTATTTCTCCATTGGAGGGGTGGCCAGTAAATGAGTTCATTATTTTATTCATTTAGCATGACAAATGCACCTAATAAGTGAGATCACAATAAATGGATTTTGTTTGCCTTATTTCCTGCATTTTTGTCTTTAAGTGTTTTACATCAAAGTATTGGGTGCATTCGAAGAATATGGGTCAGGATTATGAGAAATTAAAACAGCTTATTCTCTTGGAAGATGAAGGAAAATACTCCTAAATCTGCTTTAGTGACAGAAAGGTCAAAGAATGCTGGTGAGTGCTCTAACAGTGCTGGATCTGTATAAAGATTTTCTTTCTGGGATTGTGTCTGTTGCTGGAAATGATGATCCTGTAGTTATTCTGCTTGATACTGACGCTGCTCAGTCACTGGGTGGAGAAGGATGCGACTCTTCCTCCTTCTAGCTCAATGAAGGCGTGTGCATTTATTCAAGGAGTCAACAATGATGTTTCTGAATTTAAATCTGTCCCTCTTCATGAAGTCTATTTATAGTCATCTTTAGTGACAGAGGTGGTTAAAATTGGGGTGGTGTCCAGTTTACCCGTTCCGAGTGTGACCTTTGTACTGGGGAATGATTTAACAGATAAAAAGGTACATGTTGCCCCTCTGGTTGTAAATTCTCCTGTATGTTCTTCTGAGACTGAGGCTCTTCAAAGGGAATTTCCTGGAGTTTTTCCTACCTGTGTTGTCTCTCGTTCTCAGTCTCAAGTTAATCAGGAAGAACCCACAGAAACGGTGAGAAATCAGGAAGAACCAGAGGTTATTCTTGCTGAAACTTTCTATGCTGAGGGTGCAGCAGATGAACAAAAGTTCAGTAAGGAGGATTTGATTAGGGAACAGAATAATGATCCTTTTATTAGGGATGCATTGTCTAAAGCTGGTGCTTTAGAAGATGTGGCAGGAGAACCTGTAAGTTTGTATGTGAAAGATGGCATTTTGATGAGAAAGTGGAGGGATTCTCAATGTCCTGCTGCTGATCTCTTCCCTTTTGCTATAGGGAAGAGATTATGAGATTAGTTCCAACTACAGGGCATTTGGGCATTAATAAGACCAAGGCTAGGATCATGTGGCACTTTTATTGGCCCACAATCCGGAAGGATGTTGTGGAATTTTGTAAGACCTGCCACGCATGTCAAATGGGTGGAAACCCCAACCAAAACATTCCACCTGCTCCACTGATTCCTATTCCAGTGGTTGGAGAACCATTCAGTTGTGTTTTAATAGATTGCCTTACCAAAAACTAAGCATGGACACCAATATCTGTTAACAGTTATGGATGTTGCTACACATTATGTGGAAGCTTTTGCTTTGTGTAACATTTGTTCAAAAACAATCTTGGATTGCCTTCTTAAGTTTTTACTCAGTTTGGGCTTCCTAGAGAAATACAGTCCGATCAGGGCTCTAACTTTATGGCCGGAGTTTTTCAAGCAGTGATGAAAGAGTTAGGGATTAAACACTTCAAGTCATCTGTGTACCATCCACAGTCACAGGGGGAGCTGGAACGATACCATCAGACTCTTAAGTCCATGATCATGACCTACTGTGTCGATCAGCCTGGGGACAAGAGTGTTACATTTCTATTGTTTGCTATCCGTGACTCTGTGAGTCTACAGGCTTTAGTCAGTTTGAGTTGGTATATGGACTAATTTCTCTTTGGCCCCTGTAGTTGGTCAAAAAGAAATTTCTGGCTGAAGAACCTGACAGAAAAGTTTTGGATTGCATTTCTGAGATTAAGGAGCACTTGAAAGCAGCTTGCACTCTGGCTAAAGGTCAGTTACAACAAGCCCAAAGGAAAGATGAAGGACCATTTTGATTGGAAAGCCTTTTCTAGAAAATTTGCAGTTGGGGATAGAGTATTGGTACTTTTGCCCATTGACTCCCTTCAAGCAAAAGAGAGTCAATGGGCAAAGGGAGTTTTGAAGTTTTCACCCACAGGAAAACTTCAAAGTGGGTGAAGTTTTCCTGGTGAAAACTTCATCCACTTTTTCCTGGTGAAAAAGTGGGTGAAGTCAACTATGTCGTATCCACACCAGACAGGAGAAAGTCAACACGTTTGTGCCATGTGAATCTGATTAAGCCATATTATGAACGGAATGCACTATCACCTGTGTGTTATTCACCCTGATCAGGAGGAAGAAATAGATTCAGTTGAACTGAATGGGTCCTAAGGATCTTAAGGTGGCGAATAGTGCAGTGATGGCTGATCAGGAGAAGTTCCTGAGTCATTTAACTGCTCAGCAAAAAATTATGTGACAGTTCTTCTGAAGATAATATATATATATTTTTGTTTAGAGGGGGAAGTCTCCTGGTTCTTTGTTGTTTTTATTTCGGCACCTTTAACGGTTCACTGGTGGGGGGGCGGGGCACAGCCAGCCCAAATGTTTTTAGCTGGACTGGTGGTGATGTGTGGCGTGTATGAAGCTGCTGCAGAAGTGGAGTTTTGGTGAAGAAAAAAAATGATTGAAAGTGCAGTGCGGCAAGGCTCTGGAAGGAAAAAGAGAACCTTCACCTCGGGACGGTTCCACCCAGAGGGGAGCATCGGAGGTTTTTGGCTGGGATGAAGTTTGTTTTCTTTTGTTTTGATTTGTTTTTGGACATCCGGCTGGACGCTAAAGAATTTTAGCACTGGGGAGTTGCACGCCTGCTAAGACCAACCACTGACGAACTCATGAGTGGTGCGTTTTTAGAAAAAGAGAAATACTACATATTTAAAGACAAAAAAAGAAACTATTAAACGGAGCGTCTGATGGACGAGGGCTCGCCCTTCTCAACGATGTCAGCTGATTCCAAAGGTTTTATCCGTCATAAGGGGTCTTTAGGCTGCGCTTTGTCTGGTTCCTCACCTGGGACCTGTGTGCCTTGGGTGACCCTACCAGGGGTCTGAAACCCCCGAAAACATAGCTCCTAGGATCGCTGGGACACTCAAAGCCCTCCACCATGATAAGGCGACAGCCCATGGAGAGGTTGATGTAAAGATTTGTTGCTGAAATGCGCTATAGAAATAAATTTGATTGGTTGGTTGATTGATTAAACTATGGAGTGACTGTGGCTGCTGCTGGGTTGCATTAGGAGTTACAAGCACATCCATTCATTGATGGATTTGATTGATTTGTTTTCCTCAATGTGGAGAAAATGTGCTATACATCTGGATCCTTGAGAAGATTAGAAAGTAAACTCCACTCAACACTATAGAGGATATTCTATAGTGTTGGTTGCAAGTGGAATAAGCGCTTCAAGAGTTACCACACCCTGATTTACCCAAGGACACAGACTAAAACTGCTGAATTGAAATTGTTTTACATGGCTGAGGAAATAAACAACTGGACCTCTGCTCTATTGTCAAATATCATCTTTTCAGATGAAATAAATGAGTGCATTTCATTAGAAAATTGAAGACTGGGAGAAGAAACAACAAAGGAAATCTGCTGGAGGTCCAAGTGTGATGTTTCCACAGTCTGCAATGATTTGGGGAGCTATCAAGTATTTTGGAGTTGGTTCACTGAGTTTGTCATGTCCAAAGACTGCATCTGCCAGAAAAACGTAGAGCACTTCATGTTTCTTTCTGGTCACAACAGTCATTGAGTTGCAGATTTCCCTTTCCCACAGGGTTTGGGCCATGACCACTCTGCAAAAAGTTTCAACACCTGCTTTGATGACCATGGCATCATTCTGCTTGGTGGACCAGTAAACTAGAAGACTGACCTTGACCTTATAGAGAATCTACGGAGTGTTGTTCAGAGGAAAATGAGTTGAGTCACCACAAGGAAAGAAATAGACAAATTAAAGGGAACATGAGCTTTCAACACAAACACAGGCTGAGCTCCTCCATGTCAAACCCCTTTGATGGACTCAATTGAGTATGAATTATGTATTGAGTACACGTAATGTACAGTAAATGGATGTACGTTTCAGTAGGCTGCATAAAAAATACAAAAATATGGTTATTTATGGTTTAAATAAGAAGTAAATTAGATAAAAATGCTCAATGTTTGTAAAATACAGTTGTGCTAGTATGTTTATATACCCACATGGAATTTGTTTTTTGTTTTTTGCCATTTTTCAAAGAATATGAATAAAACCACAAAAGCATTTCACTCATGGGTAGTGGTTGGATGAAACTATCATCAAACAACTATGATGATTACAAGTAAACAAATCAAGTGAGTATGGTTACCTTCAGTTTGTGTCAACTTGTGTGCATAAGGTCAAAATCATCAGGATGTGGAAACTTTTGATCAGGCTCATGATTTAAAATGAGTGAATACAGTTGTTTGACAACAAATGGCTTCACCCAACTACGAGCCATGAGTGAAAAGTTTCTGTGTATTCGTTCATATTCTCTGGTGTTTAATCTTATGAGCACAACTGTATATGTGGTTCCAGAGACCTAAAACTGTCTGATCTCTCACTGGAGCTGTGCAACTGTTCATGTCTCCTTGCACCTCAAAGAGTCTGGTGGAAGGTCAAGAATCAAACTAGCAAAGGAAATCTGTTGGTAAGAATGTGATAAACCAGATGCTTTTAATTTAAATGTTTTAGTTTGTTGTTTTTTTTAAACAGCAATCATGGAAGCTGATTACTGATAAAGAATTTCAATGAGAACATCAAAGAGACCTGGAGGCCTGCAGACCTGCACTCCTTCCAAACCTGCTGCTTCAACAGAAAAAAACAAACATAACCAAACATACAGCGTCAGATGCCCCTATTGCTGTGTGAGTAAGTGCTTGGTGAAGACACAGCAAGAGAAAAGGATCAGACAATAAAAATCTCAAAAATGCTTGTAAAGTTACTTTTAAATGTAGATAATATTTGTATATAGGTAGATAATGTTTGGCTGATTTGTGGAGGATAGCAATCGGATCTTTAAGTTCATTACAATCAGAAGGTCTTAGCTCACTAGCGAGGTCAACAGAGAACCTGATATACATGCACTAAAGGTAGACAAGAAGAAAACAGGCAAAAGTCTGAAAAATAAGTTTGAAATTAGATCCAAATTTGTTTGCCCAAAGCCACACCAAACGTCACCAAGGTTGGACTGAACATTTTTTTCAATTTCTCTCTTAAAAAAGAAAAGGCAAACCAACATTATTGCACATGAGCAAAAACAGTAATACTATTACAGCACTGTTCAAATCACTCCCCTCATTCTCCCCCCTGAAACACGTCAAACATTCAACCTGGTGATGGATGACACATTTCATTACCAGAAACCATAAATTGGGAAAAACAAACTAAACAATGAGTAGAAACACTGATGTGGATCAGAACATTGTGCTATTACATACAGCAAATGCTGACATAAGTGCTTTTCTTTAAGCTCGAAGAAAAATTGTATTAAAAATAAAAGCAGGTATTTCTGGTTGAGGCATTGTTAAAAGTTAGCCTGTGCTATCCATTCAGGCGTGACCTTATAAAATCCAAATCAGTGGAAAAAAGGAGAAAACCTTCAGAGTTTAAAAAAATTAAGATGTTACCCTGCAGATCATGTAGTTTCAAAGGTTGCTGCTACATTGAAACTGCACTGAGTGATGTGCAACATCTGGGGGAGAAAAGATGATTTCTCAACTTCGTTCTGTCTGTTGGCTTTTTCTAGTTTTCTTCCTTGTTTTAAATGTTCTGCCCCCTCATTATTGTTGTTGGGTGGCAGTGTCCAGATCCAATAATGTGGCAATGTCATCCAGTAATAACACTGGAGCTGCAGTGAGGCTGTTAGGGAGAGTCACTCTGGAGGAGGCTGACAGCCTGCGGCATGGTCACTGATAGGGTTCTGGATGAGCGCGTCCTCACACCGGTCCATTGACAGACACTTCCTGGGTCTGTGACGAGTCCTCTCTGGTAACACAAGATGTCACAGTCAGTTAGAGCACTCAAATGATCCAACTTCATTTGGCTGCATGAACACTTACTTCTCATTAGTCTGTGTGTTTACAGATGAGTCCACAGCATGCTGCTGTGACGGGGGAAGAGGATCTGACAGAGAGAGCTTCTCCAGGGACACTGGACACTCCTCACTGCAGAAAGAAAATCAGAATTGTGGTAGTGGGATTTACTGCTATTTACAAGTCAACTGTGTTAGAAATCCAAAAAAGTTATTAGTTATATAGAAATGTCAAATTATTTTTTGTTGCTCAGCTTATAGTCGTGCAGCACGCTGGTTTTAGCATGGTTTATGTATTTATAATAAATAAATGATTTATTATGAAGAAAATTAATCATATA
>CAEFZX010016458.1:0-17525 GCA_903066825.1 Alfaro cultratus | reverse complement strand
GACTAGGTGATGGACTAAGTGATGGACTAAGTGATGGACTAGGTGATGGACTTGGTGATGGATTAGGTGATGGACTAAGTGATGGACTAAGTGATGGACTAGGTGATGGACTTGGTGATGGATTAGGTGATGGACTAGGTGATGGACTAAGTGATGGACTAGGTGATGGACTAAGTGATGGACTAAGTGATGGACTAGGTGATGGACTAAGTGATGGACTTGGTGATGGATTAGGTGATGGATTAGGTGATGGACTAAGTGATGGACTAGGTGATGGACTAGGTGATGGATTAGGTGATGGACTAGGTGATGGACTAGGTGATGGACTAGGTTACGTTTGAGGACTAAAACTACTTGGTTAGTTCTAGGCCACAGATTTTTGGTTAGGTTTTCAGACCATAACTGCCCAGTGAGGGCGAGGAGATGGATCTTTGTAAGATGCACTGGTTAGAGGACAGAGTCATTTGGTTAGTCATCTAACCAAATGGTTTGAGGACTAAAACCCTTTTGGTTGGTTTTCTGGTTAGATTTGGGGACTATAACTGCCAAGTAAGGACTAGCTAATGTATCTTTGCTAGGTTTGAGAAATAAAACTGCTTGGTTAGTACTAGGTGCCATTTGTTAGTTAATTTGATAGACTATAACTGCCAAATGAAGACCTGGGAATGGGTTTTGAACAGGTTTGAGGACCTAAATCACTTGGTTAAGACTAGGTGAAGTTTTGATGATTTTCTTGTTTGGTTTAAATACTAAAACTGCTTGTGTAGGTCTGGGCAGAAGTTTTTTGGTTTGTTTTAAGGACTAAGGTCGCTTGGTTAGGACTAGGTGACAATAGACAGTTTTCCAGTTAAATTGTAAAACAAAATGTTAAGTTGGGACAAGGCAACTAAAACATGACTTAGTGTTGAGCAACCAAGTCCAGTAGAGATTGAAGAACTAAATCTGTCTGGTTAGGATTAGTCAAACTGGCAACATATCAGGTCTTCCATTATTCAGCAGCGTCAGAAATCTGTCTTTCAGATTTAGGAAATAAAACATGCAGGTCAGGCTCAGACATTAAATATTAAAGGTTAGGATCAGGCAACAATTTCCTGGTTACTAACTTTGTCAATGTTAGTAAAGTTAGGATTTAGGATTTACACAAATCAAATGTGACAATAAATGCAGAAACCCATTAATGATGAAGCAGCTGTTTACGTTTTGGCATAAAGAAAAACTTGTTTGGATTTAGAAAGTGCTTCCTGGTGAGGAAGCACTTTCTAAACCCAACCATAAAACCCAACGGTTTCATGGTTGGGTTTAGACCACAGAGGCAGTTGTTGAGTTTTGGCACGGAAAGCGCTTGGGTCTGGTTTAATCAGAGTCATTAGCTTTAGACAACAGATTTATGGGAAGATTTAGGGATGAGAACTTAATCTTTGTTGGGTTTCAGCACTAAAACGCAAGTTTAAGGTCAAGCAACGACTTTCAGTTTGGATGAAAATAACCGGGCTTGGATTGGTCCGAAGTCTCTTGTTGGGGTTTGTAAAACTATTTAACTGTGATGAAACACCAATTTCCTACAAACGTTCCTGTTCTGGTTTGGTGTGAAAACGACTTGAGGGTTACCCGTGAGTTTTATCGCTAAGTTTAGGGACAAAACGTTACCATTAGCCAGCAGATTCCTGGCAGAGCGGTTTATGGTTCCCGTTTCCTTCAGTATCCACGATGAACAGAGAATATTGCCGGTTTGGTTGTGGGAGAGTGAGCTCAGAAAGGTAGAAGTTAATTCACCCCCACCTCCCTGTGCACATCTCAACCAGATGTCTTCATGCAGAAAACATCTCGAGCAAAAAGCATCTGTGAGGATAACAACATGTTCCTGATTAATTATGGCAGCTTTTATTGAAAGAAAACCCAGACGTTTTCTCTGTAAGGGCAGTAAAGTGCAGGGGATATTTGCTTTGGTTTGTCAGGCACCCAAAACTACTTAAACACACAACATGTGAGGAATCTCATCCAAGCCCAACACGGCTTCTTAAAGCCATACCAAAAAAGGCAACGCAGCCCAAGTCCTCCTCACTGCCTCCTCTCCAAACACGCTGCGCTTCTACTGACGCTACGTCACACAACACACTCAGGCTGAATTCATGCTTTAGCAACAGAAAACATCAACAAAATGAGGAACAGTCAAAGTTCAGACTCACCAGCTCGTAGTTTGTAGCTGGAACACAAGAAGACGACACCTGGAAACAAACAGAAAGCCCATTGGTCAGATCCTCCTCTGCGATCAGATGAATGAGAAACAAGCAGAGTGGTTCAAAATGTCTGCAGTTCATCAAACGTCTCATTTCAGGTCAGAATCACTAAACTTTGGTAAAGCGACAACATTTCTTAAAGATTTAATCTAACTGTCTTCAGATTCAGAAGTTTACTTACATTTAATGGTCAGAATCAGGCTGCAAGACTTTGGCCAAAACTTTTAGTTTCTGATAGATCAACCAAAACTTTAACTGATGTTTGGGTTGAACAGAAAGTGTTTTACTGCTGCAGGTTCTGGTGCCACCCAATGAGAAAGTCAAAGCAAATCAGACGAACCAGCTGCTCAAGTCCGGTCCAGTCCAGTCCCAGTCTGGTCCAGTCCAGTCCCAGTCTGGTCCAGTCCAGTCCAGTCTGGTCCAGTCCAGCCTGGTCCAGTCCAGTCCAGTCCCTGTCTGGTCCAGTCCAGTCCAGTCCCAGTCCAGTCCCAGTCTGGTCCAGTCCAGTCCAGTCCAGACCAGTCCAGTCTGGTCCAGTCCAGTCTGGTCCAGTCCAGTCCAGTCCAGTCCCAGTCTGGTCCAGTCCCAGTCCAGTCCAGTCCAGTCCCAGTCTGGTCCAGTACAGTCCAGTACAGTCCCGGTCTGGTCCAGTACAGTCCAGTCCAGTCTGATCCAGTCCCAGTCCAGTCCAGTCCCAGTCTGGTCCAGTCCAGTCCAGTCCCAGTCTGGTCCAGTACAGTCCAGTCCAGTCCCAGTCTGGTCCAGTCCAGTCCCAGTCCAGTCCAGTCCCAGTCTGGTCCAGTCCAGACCAGTCCAGTCCCAGTCTGGTCCAGTCCAGTCCAGTCCAGTCCCAGTCTGGTCCAGTCCAGTCCAGTCCCAGTCCAGTTCAGTCCCAGTCTGGTCCAGTCCAGACCAGTCCAGACCAGTCCAGTCCCAGTCTGGTCCAGTCCAGTCCCAGTCTGGTCCAGTCCAGTCCAGTCCAGACCAGTCCAGTCCCAGTCTGGTCCAGTCCCAGTCCAGTCCAGTCCAGTCCAGTTCAGTTCAGTCCAATCTAGTTCGTTCTTTCAATAATTTTATCGATGCCTGAAGGAGTCGCATTCCTCTGGTCAGGTACGGACATGATGGGAACGTTCGACCATCGAACCGCTCAGGAACGAGTCGGTTCTGGTCCAAAATGTCCAAATCGTCTCCCGAACAAAAGACAAAGGGCCTGTGAAGATGCTGGTCAATAATTAATCGAGCAAAATGCTTGATGACTAGGATCAGTTGGAACGTTTGGGTGATTGAACTGAAATGACTTTGGTTCTGTCTGAGTAAACCGGACTGAATCGAAGCGAGTCCTGAAAGGCCATTACTCCAACAGAAACATCCAGACTGGACAACCGGACCAAGATCTTTGTTTTTAGAGACGTCCAGGTCTGAGGGTTGACGTAACGACCATCGTTACATTCAGAGGAAGAAACTATCCTCGCTGTGAAGTATGGTGGTGGCAGCATCATGCTGTGGGGATGTTTTACTGGTGCACTTCCCACCAGCATCATGAGAAAATAAAGTTATGTAAAAACATTGAAACAACATCCAAAGACATCAGCCAGGAAGTTAAAGCTTGGGCACAGATTGGTCTTCCAAACGAACAAAACCCCAAGATCATGGCAAACTGGTGACAGAGTCAATGTTTCGGTCTCCGTCACTTCAGATCGGAGAGGTTGAGGAACATTAGCCCAGTTCCAGCGGTTCTGTCAGGAGGAACGGACCAGAACTCCAGCAACCTGCTGGGACAATCTTCTGGAAAAGGTTTGACCCAATCATCCAGTTTAAACAATCATTCCTGATAATCAAATAAAGCTACAAAAAAATATATATCTTAAAAATGAAAATAGGATTAATTCTGGAGATTCTAACAAACTAAAAACGAGAAGTTTGTTCTGATTTCACTTCAGACTGAGGGAAAAAAGGTGGCTGTGTCTTTATATTGGGTGTATGTAAACTTCTGGTCAGGAACAGCCAACAACACTGATAACAAATGAATACAGATAAAATGTTTGTCTTATACTTTGGAGCCGAAATGCGTTGATGCGTCTTTAAATGTGTGGCCTGGCGCCCTCCGGTGGTCACAAAAAGCAGCTTTCATGTTTAAATTTTCTGTCAGTTTTTCTCTTCCTGTTTATTTTCTTTCTTCCGGTTTTCCGTCTCTGTTCGTGTTTTTTCTGACAGACCTACATGATACCGAGCCAGAAGGCCTCATGATGGCCCAGTTGATCCGATTAGCACCTGGCTGCGGTCCAGGTCGTCCCATGAACTCAGCGCCGCCATAAACAGGAAGAACTCAACGATAATGGCATTTAACCAGGACTGAAACCAAAGAAGAAGATGGGCTTCATCCCGATGAGAATCCATGTAGACAGGATGTTTCTTTCCCGTCAAACACTGGAAGAAAAAAATCCTGCAAACTTCATTTCCAGGAGGGAGTTTTTATCAGCAGCGACTGATAGGAGTCGACGGTTTGATGCTCCTTTAAAACCGTTTTTATGACTCCGGCAGGACGGACCTGCAGCTCTCATCAGGCCTGCTCTCCTCCCCTCTATCCGACACTAATCACGTCGTTGCATGAGCCGCAGATAGCGACTCGTCTGCTTAGTGTTGCTGCGGCGCATTCCTGCTGAGACGGACGAAGTCTGAAAACCGTCCAGCAGGCAGACACGTGTTCACCAGAACCAGAGCTGGACCAGGAGTCCAGTTCCTGGTAACTTCTACAGTTTTCCAGGTTTATGACGTTTTCTTTTGGCCTCCGGCTCTTTAAACTCAAATAAATCTGTTTCACTAACCAGATTACCACTGTTGGTTTATTGATCAATTAAAACAAGCTAAGTTCCATTTTTATGATTTGCCGTTTTTCTCTTTCAACCAAAACTGGATGATAAACGTTCTTCAGTCTGGAGCTTTGTTTACTTCATAATTACTTTTGTTTGCTGTTTTTGTTGTTTTGATTATTTATTTCAGTTCCAATTAAATGTTCATTAGAAGTTAAAGTTAAGAATCCCTTCTTTAATTAATTATTATGACATTACAATTATATTACTGGAAAAGGGTCTCAAAGCAACAATATTATCATTTATCATGATAACTTTATTATCCAGAATAATCTGTCATGCGACAGGCGAACTGTAACCAGTTGATGATTTATTTGTTTTAGCTGAATGTTTGAATTTATCAAATAATAATCTAGTTACAGTGGATGATTTACAGTAGGGTGATGGAGATCAAGTTATTTTCCTTAAATAACTTTTAAAAAGTCACAACTGATATTTTCATCTGAGCGGATAGAAAAACGAGCAAAAAGCAGCAAAAATCTAAAACACTCAGAAAAGCCAAACCGTCCGGAAAACATGAAGAAACTAGGAAACTAAACATCTTATGGATGACATCATTTTTCAGAAATTCATATTTTTCTCTTTCTCAATTAGCACCGCTAACTAAATATTAGCGGTGCTAAGCCTAAAGAACAAATAATAAACATTAGCTAATGCTAAAGCACTAGCCCAATACGGTGTATAGCAGAAGCTTACGCTAAAGTGCTAATGCCAACCATGTTATCTTTATTGATGATTCACTTTTTCCTTCCACTCAACTTTCTGAATACCCTTGTTTTCCGAGTCACTGAATTTCAGGTTTTCATCATCTGTAAGCCCAAATAAAAGTTTTACTGATTTATTGAACATATAAGTTCAAGCTTCACCTTTAGCTAAACGTAGATGGCAGCTTGGAGGATAAGAGAAAAAAATATGCAAAGAAATTTGAGTTTTATCTGATTTTTGTCACCAAACTCCAAACTTTGAAAGCATCACCCCTGAAATAACCGTTAGTGTCCAGCAGCACATCTGTCCAACGTTAAACGATGATCCAAAGGAAACCTTTAAGAGTTGATCAGGGTTATGGATCAGCAGCGCTTAAATGAAACAAGGTGGAAACGGGCAGCAGGTGATGCTAAAGCAGCTGGAAAACCACGACACAGAAACACGTGAGTCACTTCTGCGTGTCTTTATGGCTGCTCCTCCATCTGGATTACAGGAATGCTATCTCTAAACAGGAAATGACCCTAATCACATTCTGTGTTTCTGCTGGAGGAGCCGCTGCGCTTCGGTTTGAGGTGGAAACATCATCTCCTGCCATCATGAGCTCTGATCAGCAGATGATGGCATGCATGTGCAATGGACGCAGTATTTACGTCCATCTTAAAGTTATTCCTGAATAAGTCGGCTCTTATCGCAGCGGACTCAGCAGGTCTGCTCTGTGTTTCCATGTTTGCACGATGCGCCGCTGACAGCCCATCCACCTGCAGAAAGCAAACCATCACAGGCCGAGATACCGACAAAACATTTACAGTATCTGCTTACATGCCTGCAAGACAACAAGATTCAGGTTGAGGTGACGGGACAAAAAGCAGAGACAACAGAACTAGGAGTTGTTTTGACAAACTGAACGTCTCCCTGAAGCAGAGAAATCTAAGAAATCCACATGAAACAAAGAAAAAACGCCGGAGCAGAACCAGGAAAACCAAGCAGCAGCTGGGACTGAAGTGACGCTTAAGGAAAACATGAAGGTTACTGAAACTGTAAATAGTTTGTATTTATGTCAACATTCACCCAATCACTCACCACTAACAGTTCTTTGTTCCGCTCATCAAACATTTCAGCTTTTCTGGGTTTTCTATAACAGAATCCAAGATGGCAAACGGGTTGAACAAAACCAGCCTGAGTCCAAGACCCAGCTGCAACCAACTGATCCGAAACACACACAAAAAACAAATCTAAACAAAATGACGCCGTAAAGCCCAGAAAATTAAAGAAAAACCTGCAATAAACAAAACAAATGCAACAGAAAAATTAAAAAACAGCCAGTATAAAAAGCTGCAAACTCATTCCACAAAATGAAAGTCCTCCAGACCACCAGGGGGAGTAAACTGTCAAAATGACTTCATAGTGTTGCATCAGTATTTTCTTAATGCAACCCCCCGATTGGTTCACTGACCTAAAACTTAATGAATGTTTATTATTAGTGCATTATAAAGACGTTTTACCTAAATTAATGGAAGAAAATACAAACTAAGTAGAAGAACAATTTACTATCTATTTTTGCAAAAAAAAAAAAAAAGGTAAAATTTTAAATCAATAATACATTTATTCAATGTTTGCTAAATTATTTCTGAGGTTTAATTCTCTTAAAATGTAAGAGAGTTACATGTTTTTTTTATGTAGTGAATGAATTTTGATATCTTGGACCATTGAACCAGGATCAAACCCAAAGTCTGAACCGCGACCCCACCGGAGGAAACCAAAGTGTGAAAAAGACTCCAGACTAAAACTTTCAGCTAATCGAATCTGAGAAACTGCTGGTAGACGCAGCCAATCAGATCTAAATTGAAGCATGTGAGTCACCCATGACCAACTCATGATTCATGCAGCAGCAGGACGATCCCTCAGCAGCTTCAAAGGTACACGACTAATCTTCAAGTTATTGGAAAATAGATTTAATGAGCAAAAGAAGTTATGAGGTTCTGTGATGATAAGATCAAGGTTTCACTGGCTTGCTGCTCATGGAGCGTTTTCAATGGGTTGGAAGTTATCGGCTTAAAAATTGACTTTTTTTCTGGTTTCCGCTTGAAATTTCCCGGAAGTTTTGCTGAATAACAGGAAAGATGTCCTAAAATGTTTCGTTTTTAGTAGAAGTAAAACTTCCTTTAGCTACAACTACAAACAGCTACAAGCTGTACTTAGCCTACAGTCTTTTAGACACAGTTAGCATGTTAGCCTCACGCTCCAAATGTTGATAACGTTGCTTTTCTACACAACCAGGAGTAAATAAAGAAAATATTTACAGCTAGAGAATACTACTTCCAATTTAACATTTAACAGAAGTAAAACTTCCCTTAGCTACAGTTATAAAACTGTTTAGGCTACAGTCAATCAGAAAGCGTTAGCATGTTAGCTTTATGCACCAAGGACCAGTAAACGGACGCCATTTTAGGCTCCTTGTTTATTACTCCCATTAAATATGTTGGGGTTTATTAGCATACATTACAGCCATGAAGCCAAAGAAAGTAAATTACAGTGAATGTGTCCAGATGAAACCCACACAGGGCCTTTGTCCCGGCGCTGTGGAGCGTTGGGAGGAGGAACGCACGCTGATGCTTATCGGCTGTATTCAAATGAGTGTAATATAATAAGGGATAATTGTGTTGTTGCATACCATACATACTTATGTTAACAGTGTTAAACAAGGCCCCATTTCCTGTACACAAACGTTCATGTCAGCCGTGTTCAGAGCTCGCATGCAGCAAGCTTCCTGTTAGCCGCTAACACACACCAGATACAGCCGGCTAATGGGATTTATGTCATTCTGCAGGTCTAAATACGTTTAAAACCCCCCACTAATGATGTGCTTTGTTCCAGAAACCCGTAACGCATCGATGATAAACTGAGTCATTAGTTAGTTAATGCTGGAGAGCTTTGCTGTGAGCAGAGAAACGGTTAGCGTGCAGGTTAGCTGGTTTCACTGAGGACAGGAGAGCGATGCCAGGAGGCTAAAAAAAAAACCTTCCTGGATCTGAACTCTGGCAGCACAAACACATCGCTGCCCTGAGAGCTTTCATGTTTATCCAGATCTTTGCATCTGGCAAGGCCCAGCTCAAGTATTCGGTGTGTAAATTCAATTTGTGAAGTGTAACTGGTACCAGAGGCTCCTCTGGACCCGTCACGGCTGACTGTGCCAGCGCCGGTTCTTATATCATCAGAACCTGACGCAGCGCTGAAAGTAAGTGTCCGTGTGACCAGGCCATCCCTGGCAATCACTGCTTTCGGAGTCTTAAAGCTCCTACATGTAATCTCAGTTGTCCAGATCGCGTTTCGCCATCCGTCAGTTCCTGCCTCTTTAAACGACGTTTTTCCTCCGGAGCTGATCGGTCTGTGAGAAACTTACGGCTTCTCCGCGTCCCTGAACGGAAACTTTTGGAAAGCCTCAGATTTATTGAGCGTAATGGAGCAGAGGGCATGAAAGCGACGGAGTCCAAACACTGTTCCCCATGTCTGAGGGAGTGATTTACATCCTTCAACGGAGCTCTTGTGCGTGTTTGCGTTTGTTTCTCTTTTATCTTCATTTCGGTCATGATGGCCACCGCCTTACTGGGATGTGTTTACAGCACCAGTCAGCCCCAGTTTGTTTCCAGAGATCTGCATTTATTCGGTAAAAGCCATTAAAGCAGAAAGACTGAAATAAATAAACCATCAAGACACTTCCAGGAATGTTCTGGGTAAATTTATTAGAAGAGATGCTTTTTTATTATAATCCCACATTTTTTAAGTTTATTTTTCTACTTGAAGCCCTTAAAGATCTGATTGGTCCAAATGTTCCTAACAGAACCTGCAGGTTTACAGTTTGGAGCATCAATAAAAAAAAATGGTGATAAACTTTATGTTCATATCAGCCATCCTTAAATCCAAGCTGTTTGGTATTTTTATTGGTTTAATCAATTAAATGGGTCTAAACTGCGTCTTTGTGGAGTCTTGCTTCTGGAAACCAGAGCCAGACTCAGCGGTCCTGAACCGACAGAAATCCGGTTCTAATGGAGGTGGACTGGTTCTGTGGGTCCACACCTGTAGTGAAGGTCCTGTCCTGCTTCAGCAGCCATTTTACACCCGAGAATCAGACTACCAGCAGCTGATTCATTCGTTAAGAACAGCAGGTTTAACCGAGTGGCGCGGCGAATCAGGGGTCAGGAGGTCACACACGGCGTCTTCCAGCTGTACTTGACGGCTTGCGATTATTACTGAAGTCACTGCAATGACGCAATTCATCTTCAATCTGAGCTTGGAACTGTCCTTTAACTGGACCAACAACTGGTTCCCGTGTCCTCCGGTGGTTGGAGGGAACCTCTCACAGGTCAGAGTTCATGCACCAGTTACCCAACATGGTCCTTTTTACTAGCTGGTTAAAATTACAACGTTCGCCAGGTGAAAACGCGCAAACACATGAATGATGCAAACAAAACAACTAATGCAACTGAAAATGCTTCGACTGCAGGAGATGGAAGATAAAATGCTGGAAATAGCAAAAACATCAGCGAGTGTAAAACCCCTCCACAAACCGGAAGCCCTCCCGCCCACCAGGGGGAGTCTAGAGTCTGTAATATTCAGGAATACGCCGATAAATCAGCCCAGATTCCAATATCTGGGCTGATTATCTATCGCACAAAATGTTCTCAACATCAATAGATAATATGTCTGACAGAATGTTGAATAATTTCAGTGAACTCCAATCCAGAACCGCAAAGCATTCTGGGGGAAGTAAGCAGAGGGAAGGATTCACTCACTCTTTGGTTGCCTAGCAACGGCCTGTTGGGTAACATAGCAGCAACATTTCCAGGTTTACCACCACGCCTCATAACTGCTTAATATAAAAACACGGACTGAGAGGAAATGGAGAAAACAGGAAACGCATCATCAGTTTGTCAACATTTCAGATATTTAAAACTAATCAATAATCATCAATACACTTATATCTGAAAAGCTTTTCAGCCATATTGATCAGCCCTAGTCCAGCTTTCTTCTGGTCATCCTGTCTTTGCTGGGAGTCTGGTCTCGTTTGATTTGGTGGTCGACTCCCCCTGGTGGCCTGGAGGACTTCAGTTTTATACTTCCTGTTTCTGGTGCATTTTTTGTTGAATTTGTTTTTCTATTTTTGTCTTTTAGAGTTTGAATCATTTATGTGTTTTACATCATGTGTACACCTGTGAACCACCATAGAAGATAAACGATCATAAGGGAAAAAAAGTCAATTTAAACCCAGATAGTTGTGAGGCTACAGGACTCTGCAGCCCTTAAATCCATTTTTTGCTCATTAATCTCTGTTCTTATGGATGCATCTTCACTGAACCTCAGGTTAATTAAACAGACAGACTCCCTGTTTTCCTGATGCATGAGGAGTTTCCTCCTGACTTCTGGTACCAGATGTTCTGATTCAATCTTTCTCTCCAATTAATCAGAGCTGCACTGCGTTTCCAGAACAAACATCACTGCCAAAAATATTAATAATCCATCGTGGAGAGCAGGACCACAGCTGCTGTTTGCAGGTCTGGACAGTCTGGAGGAGCATTATGGTCTGATTTCAAACATCTGATGAAGAGAAAATATCGGCATCCAGGCTGCTTTAACAATGCAAAACTTTCAGCTCGGCTTCCCGTCTTCCTGCCAGCGAACCCCATCAATCAGCCATAAAAACCCAAACAATATGGCGGCTAAAAGCACGGAAACCAGACTGCTTTCCCCCGACGCTCCAGTCCTGATAAGAGAAGAAAGAAAACAGGTTCTGTTCTCCAGCCGAAGCCGCCGGCCGCATGCTTCACATAGCGTTCACATGGAGGAGAAACGGACCAGTCCAAGTATCAGTCTGCCAGGATATTCAACAACCTGAAGGAAGGAGACAGATAATTGTCTCATTGATTCCCACGGGGGGCGCTAGAGGTTCTGCTGTTTGTCATTATGACTGATAGAGTGAAAAAAAATCCCATCATCATCAATTGTTAATTTATAAACTGATTATAATGACATTTAACTGTTTGTTTGATTAATATTCAACAAGGGGATACATGAAACCTTTATCTTCTCACTAACAAACTACTCATACAAAATTAAACAATTAAACGACTCACTGATTAATCCATCAAATGCAAGTTTTTAACACTTTTCCTAATTTCTGCAATATTTGCATTGAATTTTCACAAATAAAAATACTAATGGTTCATTCACACCAGCCCTGTTCAATCCGACTCCGGTCCGGTTCAAGCTGACTCCGGTCTGGTTCAATCCGGTTCAATCCGACTCCGGTCCGGTTCGATCCGAATCCGGTCCGGTTCAATCCGACTCCGGCCCGGTTTAACCCGAATCCGGTCCGGTTCAATCTGAATCCGGTCCGGTTTAATCCGAATCCGGTCCGGTTCAATCTGACTCCGGTCCGGTTCAATCCGAATCCGGTCCGGTTCGATCCGACTCCGGCCCGGTTTAATCCGACTCCGGTCCGGTTCGATCCGACTCCGGTCCGGTTCAATCCGACTCCGGTCCGGTCCAATCCGAATCCGGTCCGGTTCAATCCGACTCCGGTCCGGTTCAATCTGACTCCGGTCCGGTTCAATCCGAATCCGGTCCGGTTCAATCAGACTCCGGTCCGGTTCAATCTGAATCCGGTCCGGTTCGATCCGACTCCGTCCGGTTCAATCCGAATCCGGTCCGGTTCAATCCGACTCCGGTCCGGTCCAATCCGAATCCGGTCCGGTTCAATCCGAATCCAGTCTGGTTGTCTAGAAAGGTTGGTCCGGTCGGTTTGTGCAAATGCTAATTGACCTCTGACCTCTGGTCGTCCAAACCTCAATTTCGGTTCAGTTGAAGTGAATTCTGGTTCGGTTTGAATGTGAAAACCAAGTGGACCAGAGACCGGTCCAAAAGCAGGAGGTGGACTACAGCACAGGGCATTCTGGGTAATCAAAACAAACAAGCTAGCCCAGCTTGTGTGGGACAAATGGCTAAATGTTTTAATGTTTAAAACGTTCCACACTCCCTGTATTGTTGAATTGTTAGCGTTACTTTGTTCAATAAGCATGTCAGTAAATATGCAGCTTAGTGACAGAGATCACTCTTTTTATGTGACTGGTGTCCTAAAGAAGCTCTTTGGAAAGCTGTATTTATATTTGTGGAGCGATAAAATTACCTAAAAAATGAATTATAAACTGTTATTTTTGTCGTTATCACAATAGTACCAATAAAAGGTGAAAAACTTTGGGTCTGTCTGGTCCATACAGTGCTGGGACAGCAGCTTCCTGCTGAGTAGCTGCTGCAGCGCGTCGCCATAAACACAAAGCTTCGCTCTGTTGACTGGATGCTATTAATTACACTAAAAGCTGGAGCTCTGGCACCGCTGCAGCTTATTTATGTGAGCAAAGTCCTGCAGGTTGCCAACATGGAGCCCAGAGGACGGCGGGTAGAACGGACCTCAGCGCACAGTACAGTATCAACGCACAAAAATGATTATTAGCTAATTAAAAACATGCATTTAAACCTAATTATTCATTAACAGAAGCTGCTCAGCCAATGAGACGATGGTGGCTGAAAAACAAAAAGCTTAGCTTAACAGACAGTGATGCAAGCAGTTAATCTGTGTCTGCAAGGACTGAAACACACACACACTCACACACACACCTCGAGCGCAGAAGCATTACATCAGCAGAGGAGCATGAAACTCCACGCTGGTGTGTTTTTTTTGGTTTTGAAACGGTCCATGAACCGCTGCTTTATCCCAAATCCCAGACAGGCGGTCAATCCACTCACACCTTCCTAAACGGCCCCGCTCGTCGTCTTCCTCCGCCTGATGAAGAGTCCACACGCTGCAGTCCCGTTCCCACACACACCGAGCCACTTATTTCAGAAGGTTACCCCCCAAAACACATGTAGGGGGCTGGAGGGGTTTCTGGTTTTATTTGAACATTAACTTACAGCAGGATGGCCTCCAACCAGAATAAGAACCTCAGTTTGATCCAGGTGCCAATTTATTTTCTGATGTTTATTTCATAAAATAGAGTAAAGTTCATAATGCTGATAGTTTCAATATGGCCCCTCCTTGTATCAACACTAGTAAGCTGTGGTGAAAACATGTTTATTTTATAAGACACAGTGAGGGTGTGTCTAAGATCAATGTTACATAAACGGCTGCAGCTCAAAGCGTTTGATTATGGAAAGTGACGCTGAAAACGTTGGTAGAGATCAGGAACAACGGCTTGTTGGCCACCGCCATCTTGGAATCCCCACGTCTCCGGCTACGTTAGCTGGCAGCGCAGCTTAGTCAGGCTGCAGATGCTAGCTTTAACATTGTTAGCAGCTAATCGTTAGCATGATAAACTCTTTCAAAATGGAGGCCCCTTCGATGCTTCTGTCGCTCAAACAAGAAAATTTTTATCATTGATCATTAATCAGAAAAAACGTCTCTTAATGAGATTCATTTAACTTTAGCTAAAAATCCAGTTCTGCTCTGATTCAAGGTGAAGCTGGATGCTGGATCTGTCTACCAGGTCAAGAGTACATCTAGTTGGACCAGTGTCTGGATTATCAGACAGTGTCTGGATTATCAGACAGTGTCTGGATTATCAGACAGTGTCTGGATTATCAGACAGTGTCTGGATTATCAGACAGTGTCTGGATTGGGTTTACATACGGGTAAATAAAAAAACACACCATCATCAGCATACAGTTTGGTTATTTTAGGCTTAAAATTATGAAACGATTAATTTTATCGGGTTATCCAAAATTCTTATGCTAGATGTCTTTACAAAGTGGTCTGCTTAGTCCACTTTAATGCAAGGCATTCTGGGTAAATACAACCAAAAGCCAGAAACAAAACAGAAATCCTAAAATCTGAAGTCACTCCATTTTCCATTTTTGTTTCCATTTGGTGAGGCAGGAAGTTCTTCACAGGTTTTTGTGTCGTCAGCGATGCGGTTTGGAAACGTATCGGTAAATATCGGCGCTAACAGCGATATTCATATTGAGTATTGTTCCAGTTTTTAGACAGCTGCACTAAACCCCAGTTTGACCTTAAAGTCTGTGCTGTTGGTTTTCTTTCTCTGAACTACATGATGGATAATAATAATAATATCACATGTATGAATTACAGCGAGGAGAATCAGAAATGATGCAGAATTATATGAATGAAGCGTTCAGAAGTTGGTCTAACACAAAACAGCCGTTTTGTTTCATCCTGTAGGAACAAAACCCATGAATCCATGAAGATGAATTCATCTGATGTTAAAAACCCAAAAGCTGCTCCGCTCTCACAGCTGCTCTGAACAGCTGGCCTCGCAAACCTCTGCAGGAATCTGACTTTAACTTTTCCCTTCAGCAGCTGGAAGCCTGAATTCCCAGCGCCGCCGGGTTTCTCACCGCGGGGCGGTTCGTCCCGCCGAACCGGGACAAGTCCTTCCAGTGGAGACCAGGAGACCACACACAGAGAGAAACCAGCCCGGCTTACACAGCAAACACACAGATTACAGTAACGCAGCGTGAAACTCCTGAAGACTCGCTCTCACATCCGAACCGGTCCTTCACACCAACACAGAGCCGATCCGGCCGAGCAAACACGCCGAGCTTGATGAGAACCGGACCGGAGCAAACGGCCCTCCTCACCTGGAACACGGCCGTGGCCATCCCGTCCGGATCGCTGCGTCTCTCCGAGTCTCACTGCTGCATCGCCTCCTGGACGGCTGAGCCCAGATCCACTGCGATACCGTGGCGCAGCGCGGAGCCGGAGCCCGGACTGTGTGTGTGTGTTTCAGGGAGGGAAGAGTGTGTGTGTGTGTGTGTGTGTGTGTGAGCCCCTCTCTCAGCCCTCCTCCAAGAAAATGAGCATAAAAATTCCTCAGGAGTCGTAATGTGCGAGACGAGCAGAGAGCAGCCAGAGGAGAGAGAGGCGGCGCAGTGCAGCACTGGGAGGCTTCCTCCGCCCTGTGGTTCCGACCGACCCACCTCCTCCCACAGCCGGACCCAGAACAGAACCAGAACAGACCCAGAACCTCAAACCCAGATCCAAACATTGGAATCAGACCCAGACCCCAAAAAACACCCAACATTCCCAAACCCAGAACAGACCCGACCAAACCCCCAAATCTAGACCTACAAATCTAGATCCAAATCCAGATGTGAAATAAGAGAGAAAGAAATTTAATTTCCCACATAACTAGAAGAGAAGCAGAGGAACAGAAACTTTTCTGACTCTGACGTTCTCATAAATTCATCCTGATTCTCTGCTTGTTATGAGCTTCTCAGGTTACAGCTTAAATACGAGTCTCCCTCCTGCAACACACACATACACACACACACACATACACACATACACACACACACACACACACATACACACACCGTAACTCTCACTTTCTGCAGCTGCCACATGAGAGGAACTGGCATGAAAGAGGCTTTTGACTGGAGTCAGTGCAGAGCTAAGCTAACGGTTTGGAGGACGAGACACGGATGGACTTTTCAGAAAAGTTCACAAGTTTCACTCATTTAACAATTAATTTCATAAATCTGAAGGAAATCCAAACATGTCTGCAGGTTTGGGATTTATATCAGTTTATCAGGTAAGTAAATCTGAATTTTTATCATGCTAACTTTTTTCATAATGAAAATAAACCATATTGTTTATTGTAATGATAACGCTAAACTGTACGATTATAATAACTGGTCCCTACAACCAGGACATGTTACCATGGCAACACATCACCTGAATGTTGAGATGTTAGCATGTTGACTGTTCTTCAGTCAGAGGCTTTTTCAGATTCACAGTAACACTGACTGCTGCTGCAGCATAAACATCCACAACAACTCTCTGAAGATAATTTGATATTTATTTTTTCTCTTTGGGATTAATAGATATTACTTTATATGAACTGTGGTGTGTTTATGAACTCTTCAGTATCTGTTAGACACTTTAGTCATTTTTATTTAACAGTGGGTTACTTTCTTTTCCTCAAAAACTCACATAAAAAATTTAAACTATGACTTCATATTATTGAAATTTGCTCCATTATAAGACATTTTTCAAAGGAAATCTCATATTTTTGTTAAGGTTTGCTGCTGCTCTCTGCCTCGCCTTGGAAAGGTGAGCAGAACCGTAAAGCTAACAGTTAAAGGTGTATAATATCCTGCTAATTAGCCTGGCAGAAACCAAAACATGGAAATTGCTGAGAGTTTGGCTTTGAAGTGGAAAGTTTCTAAACGTCGAGCATAAAGAGGTGGAGTAATTACAGCAATCAGAAGCCTTTCAGTGGATTTTTCGCCATCGTCCCATTCTGTGGGATTTCTGCAAACGAGCCGCCAGGCTGGGGAAAACCAGTGAAACCAGTGAAACCAGAACACCTGACAGGAACCTTATAACATTTAAAAGTTTAATCCGCTCAGAGCCGATGGCAGCAGCTGCTTTCAGAGCCTCCTCTGCTGTTTCCCAGCAGCAGACAAACTCAGGAATGTTTGCTGCAAATTTGCTGCACATTAAAAATTATATGTTGACATGGAAAACATGGCCGCCGCTTTGATGCTGGCAGGAGGTAATTACATGGAAGGAAGCACCTTCAACTGCAGCATCACTCCCAGATGTAGGGACATTTCATTGACAAGGCAGGAAGGAAGGAAGGAAGGAAGGAAGGCAGGAAGGAAGGAAGGAAGGAAGGAAGGAAGGAAGGAAGGAAGGAAGGAA